>PJEM01014313.1:19630-35912 GCA_004023845.1 Helogale parvula
ATGAACCATGGACTGAAGGGGGAGGGGGAGGGAGGGAGGGGGTGACGGTCATGGTGGGGGGCACATGTGGGGAGAAGCACTGGGTGTTCTATGGAAACCAACTTGACAATAAACTATTAAAAAAAAAAGTGAAGATTCTTGGGCCTACCCCAGATTCTTAAACATGCATCTCACTCCTTATCTCTATTATTTTGGAAAAAAGCATTTGGAGAAAAGAAATTACTGCATAAAAGTGTAAATAAACTTCCTAAAGGTTCTTGATAAAATCATTTCAGAAAACATTTCCACTACCACCAACAGTGTTGGGAAAAAGTTCAGCCTCATTAATATGAAGAAAAGCACATTAAAACAAACAGAAAAAACATTTTTAGAAGATTAATATTCAAAGCTGACAAGGGTATGAAGAGATTTGTTTCCTCATGCATGGTGACATTATTGGCTTAAGTTAATAGGACTTTTATTTCAGTTGCCAAGAAGAATTGGAGGAAATTTACATCTCATAAGGACCTTCCTTAGGCTAGGTGAGTTAGGTGTTAACATGTTTACCTCCTGTAATTATCACTATACCCGATGTGGTGTGTATGATCAGCAACCAAATTTTAAAGGAAAAAGAACTAAGAACTAAGTGAAATTAATTTGAAGAATATACTTTACTTAACCCAATATATCAAAGTATTATCATTTCAACATAGAGATACATAGAAAAACTAGTAAGGAGATCTTGACACCTCTCTATACTAAGCGTTTGAAATATAGTGTGTAGTTTACACTCTGAGCCACCCCAATGGAGACTAATCCTATTTCAAGAGCTTCCTAGCCACACGTGGCTAGTGGCTCCCATAAGGGACAGTACAGAGCTAGAGAGGACAAGTTTTCTCAGAAAGACTGTGCTGAAACTCTCATTATACATCCTCAGAGGTGTTGACTATTTAGCACAGTCTTTCAAATCCCAGGGGGAGAATTCCGTTATAACCAAATACCTTAATTTCACCAAGCCATTCAGTTCTCACAAGGAGCCAATTTTATACTTGAGACATTTTAAAGTTCATTCCACTTCCACATTGATTTATCTTTGACTCCCATAGACAGCTTCTGGCCGGCGGAAGGGGGGCGGGGTCTCAGTTCTAACCCCTAACCTTGCAAGTCCAAGACGCTCACCCCTGATCCTGTGTAGACGTTAAACCAGAGTTCCTGACTCCCACAGCCAGCAGCCTTCCCCCAGGGCAACCGTGGCTTCAGTTTCTGTGTTTGTAACTTTGATTTTTAGTCCCTTTGCCTTCTGGTTACAGAGGACCCGCCCCCACTCCCTTCCCCCTTGTGAGCTCAGAGAGAGAGAGAGAGCACATGCAAGTGGGGAAGGGGGCAGAGAGAGAGGGAGCACCTCAAGCAGGTTCCATGCTCAGTGGAGAGGCTGACTTGGGGCTGGGTCCCACGACCCTGGGATCATGACCTGAGCCGAAATCAACAGTCAGACACTCAACTGACTGAGCCTCCTAGGTGCACCCAGAAATGCATTTTTAGATGATTTATTTTTTTCTTCAAAAGAAATTAAGCTTATTTATTTTGAGACAGAGAGAGCATGCCGTAATGGGGTAGGGACAGAGAGAGGGAGACAGAGGGATTCCCATGCAGGCTCCATGCTGTTGGCACAGAGCTCGACTTGGGGCTTGAACCCACAAACCATGAGATCATGACCTGAGCTAAAACCAAGAGTTAGATGCTTAACTGACTGAACCACCCAGGTGCCCCTCAAATGATGTATTTTTTTTCCAGAATTTTTACTTGGTCATAGTTGGAAGTTTCAGGGTCTTGCAGTCTATCATCTTGCCCAAGTCAGAAGTTCTTATTTCTTGTATTCTTTGTTATGCCAGGAGAGAAGCAAAAACGTAAAGGGAACTTGTTACAAAAGAGAAACTCTAGTAAGTCATGCTCCTGGCTTCCTGTTTTCATTCGTTCATTCACCACACGCTGTGGATTCTTGTTATTCACAGATTCTATTCTGCAGTTTGCTTATTGTATTACATATGTTTTATATATTGTACAATAGGATAATATATATAAAAGAATAGGGGTGACTGTGCGGCTGAGTTGGTTGAGCACCCAAGTCCTGATTTCAGCTCAGGTCATAGTCCCAGGGTCACGGGATCAAGTCCCGCACCGGACTCTACACTGAGTATGGAGTCTGCTTGGGATTCTCTCTCTTCCTCTCTGTCCCTCTCCCCTGCTCGCACTCTTTCTCTCTCTAAAAAATAATAAATAAACAAGAATGTGTGTGTGTGTGTGTGATTTTCTGTGTCTTATGATGCTTTGACATGCTATGACTTCCCAGCTGGGAGACGCTGCCTTCCCAGGGGGCTGGCCAGTTCTTACAGACGGCAAAGGGCCCGGCCCGCTGCGCACCTGTGATCTGCAAACTGCCCAGTCCTGAGCCGGACCCCGTATGTGGCCTGTGCACCCCAGGGGGCGATGTCCCTCGGCTCTCGTCATCTCAGGGTCAGGAGCCGGGCGTTCAGGGACAGCCCTACTGCCCGGAGCCTGCGGAAGTGTTCACAGGAGCCTGTCCTAAATTGTTTACCCTGCCCTGTCTTTCCTTTCCTGCAGAAACCACATGCCGGACCTCATGTCTCCAGGACCTTCGAGTATCATAAACTTTGTTTTCCTGAGTCTTTCCCATGCCTCCTTGTAGAGCTGCACTTGGCTGACCAGTTCATAAAAGAATACAAAACACTTACTGCTACAACTTATTTGTAACTCCAGAAATAGTGCTCGTGGCCTCCCAGGACCATTCGGATGAGAAATTAGTCTCCAAGGCGCACGCTCTGTCGGATCCCGAGCAAGGCGACTCTGCCCTCTGCGTTCAGCTCCCATGCTGCCAAGGAGCGCCCCTTTTACAACGTATTTACTGCTGCGTTTTAGCATTTCTGTGCTTTCTGGTGGCGATTTAGCTGTCTAAAATGGCCCCCAGTGTAGATCTGAAGAGCCATCTCATGTTCCTCAGAGCAAGAAAGTGGTGACAGGCCTTACAGAGAAAACATGTCTGAGAGGCTCTATGCAAGCAGGAGTCAGGGCACCGTCAGCGGCGAGCTCGGTGCGGACCAACCCGAGGCTTGCCAAGGGAAAGGGATTCAAATCCACAGCAGATGGGAATAGGCTGGTTTTATTTCTCATTGATTGATCGGCTAACTGATGGAGCATTGCACCTGCTTAGCCTGCAGGCGGGTAGATGGAGGCTCCAGATGGTGTCTAGGGGCAGGGGCGGGGGCGAGAAGGGAGAGGTGGCAAAGGGGCATGTACCGCACTTGGAGCCACGGTGTCCGCCTGGCCACCCCTTACTGCTGCCTGTGCTTCCACGGAGAGGGAGGCCCCGCAGACCCGGCCTCTGGGAGCGTGCCGCCCACTGGACTGCTGTGTGTACAAGTTTGGAAGGGCTCTGGTTTCCCTCGTCATGAGAGAAAACTTAAGTCCCCTCCGTTGACCTGGTGGTGTTGATCACTTCGTCTGCCCACCGAGTGAACAGACCACTGAGTTTGGGGAGACAGCAGCAGGACGGGCACACAAGACTACCCAAGAAGGCGCGTGTCCTCTCCTTCCCTGGGGAAACAGAAAGCTTTCGATTCTTTGTTCCACGCGGCCTTGACAGAGTCACATCTTGCCCGTGGGCCCCAGGCGCGTTGCTCAATGACTCAATCAGCTCCCAAAAGTCCAGTAGAGAGGACCATGAAATGTCTGACAAATCCCCGTGGTGCCGGGATATGGAGACGAACTAGAACTTTCCCCACCTGCTTCCACTGCCGCTGGTTTTAAGATGGATACAAAATGAAAAGAATTTGTGATAGGTGCGCAGAAGAGGCGTCGCAAAACCCCCATCAGAAAAGACTGGAAATGACCGCCATGTAATGGGTCAGCCATTATTGCAGAAATACTACTTGCAATTAAGTCAGGCCCACGTGTAGCAAGAAACATGCGTCAAAGCAAGGGTCTTCCCTCCTCAACAGAATGATTTCACCAGATTAAAGGTGGGCTGTTCATTTTTTGTGGGACGTTGGGAAAGTAGTGCTTTGAGGAAACATTGTGGCTTTGCATGCTTACCTTATAAACTAATAGAGGGAAAAATGAAAATAAAGAATTAATCAATCAAGTAGAACACAGATAAGGAAAAACAGAAATGAATAGGAGTAAAGGGGAAAAAGCCAGGGCAAGCTGAAAGCCCAATGTTTGACAGCATAAAAGAATCCAAGTATACCCGCAATCACTAGTAGTGTGTGTTAAAGATCTTGTTACTACACAGGTGATGAGTTTAAAACTTAAATATATACCATTTACAAAAAGTAGTGTTGACGCAGAAAAGTCTGGAAAGCACGCACCAAGCAAAGTCAACCTACAGAAAACTGGAGTAGTTATGTTGATACCAAGCAGAGCAGACTTCAAGATAAGAGCCATTCTTTGGCATGAAGAGGTTGACAGTAAAATGACGAAAGGGACCACTTATATGTACCCAACACTCCAAAAGGAAACAGCAAAGAAGAAGAAGAAGAAGAAGAAGAAAAAGAAGGAGAAGAAGAAGAACAACAAGAAGAACAAGAAGAAGAAATTGACAAACTCACAAACACAAAGGGAGATTAACACGCTCCTGCCAGACCCTAGGATGTCAAGGAAAACTAAGAATCAGGGGAAAATAAGGGGAGATTTGGAAAGTCAGACTGACAACAATATTCTGCATTCCTGTAAAACGTCATCAAGTTCTTAGGAATGCTCTCTTACAGTCAACCTTATTAGAAAAACAGGGAAGGCACACTAACCATCTTTCATAAAACGGGAAACAAAGGAGCAGAGAATGCGACAGTCCCGATGAAATAGCCATGCGGTGGCCAAGGCAGAGAGGAAAACACGCTTTCCTGACCCCAGGGTAAAACTTCTCCCTGTAAATCAAGTGTTCTTGAAATTCCCTAATTCCTCTTCCTGCCTCTTCTCGTACTGCCTGGCACAGACGCTAAGAAACTAATTCCGCCATCATGTGTAACCGCTCTAAGCACCTTGGAGAAATGAGCTTTATAAACGTAAGGCTTTTCTATCCCAATATGAAACCAATCAGCATTTTCTTCCCACACGGGCCTCCACATGCTCTCGACACAGGGTTTGCATCCCTAAACAACATTCTATTGCTGAATTCACGGGGGATACTAATAGCTTGCCGAGGCCGGGGAAGAGCGCAGGAGTGGCGCAGAGCCACGTGTGGGCTCCAGCAGAGGGACCAAAGGAAACCACCGTTTACTAGAAACGACACCTGGGGGCTTTTGCTCAGTATTGGCTTCTTTCTGTCCAAGGCTCCCTCCAAGCCCCCAGCAGGTGCAGCCAGAAGCAGTGCTGCAGTTTTAAAGCAAAGGTTAATTTAATCTCTCAGAAAAGCAATTTTGGTGGTACAATGCACCACCAGTCAGGGCTCTGCGGACCCCAGGTGGGACCCTCCTGGTCCCAGGCTGAGAGCTCATGGTAGCCATCAGCCCACCCCAAAGCCAACCCAGATGGGCCGGGGGGTGCCTACAGGCCCACCTGTCTGGAGAAGGGATGGTGCGTCCAAGGACGGCCACTAGCCACCGACACAAAGAGGCTCCACAGGCTTCTAGGTCTTTGGTCTCAGGTGGAGGGATTTTGCAGGAAGTTGAGAGGAGACAGGGCTCATGGCGGGGGGGGGGGGGGGGGGGGGGGGGGGGGGGGGGGGGGGGAGGAAGAGGAGGAGGAGGGGAAAGAGAAGAAGGAGGAGAAGAAGGAGCCGATGTTTATTGCGTCTCCTAACATATCCTCGGGCAGCGGTTCTCGGCTGGGGGCCATTTTGCCCTCAGGGACAGAGCTGGGGCAGGTATGGTTGTCAACACTGAGCCAGGGAGGGTCTGCTCTGGAGTCTCATAAGTACAGGGATGCTGCGAGCATCCTACAAGGCTCAGGACAGCCCCACAGCATCAGCTGGCTCACAACATCAATAGCGACACGGTTGAGGATCCCCACGGCTCTCGGGGTAGCACTGTTTGGTGTCTTCCTCCAAGACTGCCTCCCTGGTGTCCCAGGGCTCAGAAGGGCAGAAAGGGGGTGAAACTCAGGCTTCTAGCTCTCTACCCCTCAGCCTACACAAGTTCCGTTACCGCCCAGCGATCTGAAACGGGGAGAAAGAAAATCTCTCCCAAAGACGAATCTCTGAGTGAATGGACAAGTGAATGGAGGAGCTGGGTTCAGATCTCGCTTCAATCTCACGAGAAGCCCAGCCAGGCAGCTCCGGAAGCAGGAACGGAGGGAGGTCCGATCCTACGTGTCTACAGTGCAGGCTGAGGCTGCGGAGGGTCTGGCTTCCTGCCCCACAAGGGCTTTCCTTTTGTGCCACAAAATACCCAAGAGCATTAACAGGTTTGGATAGTTCCAGAAGTCCCCTTACCTTTCATCTAGAGGAGTTTCAGGAGGTGGGAACACCCATCCAGGATGGGGAGATGCGGTCCGGACACCACCTGGGGGTTGCACGGCCCTTCCAAACAGTTCAACCTGCAAGAGACCCAGACGCTCACCCTGACTCTGTCCTCAGCGTCCCCATCTGTGAAACAAGGAGGTCACCTGCCTACATGTCCCTCGATCTTCGCCGATACCTTTGGAATGAAATCGAAAGCCTCTCGCCTGGGTGTCCTTACCTCGCAGGGTGCAGCCAGCCTCCTGACTCAGCCCCTGCCCGCCGGCCTCCCTTATCCTCAACCCTTCTCCTCGAAGGTTCTCTCCCTCCCCAACCTCCACCCCCGTCTGAAGGTCTGCGCTCCTGTCCCGATGCGCACTGCGGGACAGGCATGCTCCCTTCGGGACTCTGGTACTGGCCATGCCGACAGGGGGCTGTTTGTACGTATGTCTCTACTGGGATGCCTGTAAGGACGGGGTTCTCGGTCTCTTCCAGGCCCCCAGGACCCCGCCAACACCTGGGGGGCAACAGGTGCTCAAAACATATCGGAAGAACAGATGGGGGAAAAATAGGTAAAATTCAAATGATTTCCCGTCAGAAGCTCTAGGTACACTGTGCCTGCCTCTCTGCGTGCCCCTGGAGGGAGAGAGCCCTGCGAGTGGCCGGAGACCACAGTGCACATCAGAACCCCCCCAGCACTACAAGAAAACGGATGAATTTCAAGTCGCCTTCTCTACTTTCCAAGCAGGTCCTGGGTCCTGATTTCCTAAAGGAGGGGCAGCCTGGCAAGGATGTGGCAAGGCTGAAATCAGGAAGAACCCGGATCCCTCATAAAACCCTTCAAAGGAGCTGCTTCTCAATTGTACAGCGTTTTTTTCCTTTTTCCTTTTTATCAATGAGCACGTTGCTAGGGCAGGAGGGGAAGTGGGAGGGGAAGGGCGGGCCGGGTGGGAAGGTGTGTAGGAGGGGTCAGGGATACAGAGCGCCTATCATCTCCCTGACGCGGACGGCTGGCTCGGTTGGGTGTATTTTAAATGAGACCGCGTCCCGGCGTAGACACCACGTCTGGAATTACCATCCACCCCGTGACCTGTCACTTTTATATATATGCATGAGGGCATGGAGTGGTTTCCATAGAGAGGGAAGGTCACGGCCCCCTCGGGGCACCACAAGGGAAGCAGCAGCAGGGACCCCAGCCGAGACAGAAGTTCAGGGGCGTGTCTCCGGGGCAGACCTCCTGGTCGTGAGGCCGCTGCCCGCCCCACTGAGCATTTCCACTGCAGAGGGAAGGCCACCCACAGGTAAGATTTCGGCTGGGGACGTGTGCATGAGGGACAAGTGTGTCGGCCCGGCATTAGGCAGCAGGTGCTGGGGACCGGACAGGGGCGAGAGACCGAGGCTGCAGGCGCCCCACGCAGCCCGGCGCTGACCGGGACAGTCTGCGTTGTAGGTGAGGAGACATCCGCCCTCCCTTTTTGGCACAGAGGGCCCTGCTTTGCGAAGGCAATAGATTGGAGGGAGAAGGGGATCCTGCAAGTGTGTTTTCCTGAGGGGGGGTCAGTGGTAGACAAGACAATCATGCTTGCAGATGGGGAGGTGGTTGGGAGTGGCACCTACCGACTAGGCTGTGAGTCCCCACGGGAGCAGGGGCGCTGCCGGCGGGTGAGGTCTCCTCCTCAGGACCTGGACACCGAGATGCTAAGTGATTCACCCTGGGCAAGTGAGAGCGGGAGGGCGGCTTCGAACTCGGGTCCCCTGCCTTCAAAGCCTGGAGTCCTCTCTCCCTTGCCAAGCCGGGGACACTAGAGGAAGGGGACAGATAGTCTGTAATGGCTCGGTGCCACCTGGGAGGGGGAGGGAACATGAGGATGGATGTTGGAGGTCCCCGTGTTTGATGTCCGAGTTCTCTGAGAAATGCTGTCTGTGGTTTTCTCCTCAAACACGGCAATCTAGCACGCACGCACGCACACACACAGTTCTGAGAACGGATTAAACAAGATGAAGGAGCATCCTGTTAGGGACGCGTGACCTGTCACCACTCTCCTCCCGCCTGACCCCGTCGAAGCCCTCACGGCCCCTCTAGGGGCGACCTGCGTGGACGCCTGTGGGAGTCGGTGTGACCCACACTTGCAGGGGTCCCGCCAGAGGAGGGCTCATTTCCATAACACCGGCTGGAATGCGTGAAGTCCCCCCAGGTCCCACAGCCATGGTTTTATACAGTGTTTCTTAGACGGACGGGGCAGGACGGGGCAGGACGGGGCAGGATGGGGCAGGACGGGCATCCTTCTGCCTTCCGGCCGGCTCTGGGCAAAGCTGCGCAGTCACTGCGTTTGCCTCTGGCCTCAGCTTTCGTCTTCGTTTCCCTGGGCTCCCCTCTCCCTGTGGGTGCTCTGCTCTCACAGGTCCCTCGCTGCCCCCCCCCCCCCGGTGTGACTCTGGGACAGCTCTGAGAAGCACCTAGGAGAGTACTGCGAGGTCCCGACAGAACGGTCCAGAAAACTACAGAGGGAGAGCTTTGCCCCCTAGAATCCAACTACAGGGGCAGTGCTGGGTTTCATAGCAAGTGGCAGGGAAACCTTGAACCTGAGTGTCTCCCCAGGGGTAGTGGCAACAGACTCCAAAGAACGTAAGAGGGGATGCTTGCTCAGGAATCAGACTTTACTGAGGAGAAAGGGGGGCTTTTCCTAGTGGACAGCTTCTCCCCTGCAAACCCTAGACACAGCTCTCTCTACAACTTCCCTCTGGCGTTAACCCTTTCTCTGTGAGCTGGGTTCTGAGTCTCTAAATCCTGTCAGCCTCACAAGCCCTCAGAAGCTGCTCAGACGCCTGCAGGGGGCTCCCAGGTGCAGGGCAGCCAAAGCCACGATTCCCTACGGTGTTTACACAGAAGAACTCACTGGACCCTGAGTAAATGACAAAGCCGAACGTCTGGGCATTGAACACAGCACGTTCCCGGAAAATGTTCTCTGGCCATTTGGTGTGCAATTCTAAGGGGTGCCTGCGCGGCCGGGACTCGGAGAAGGCTGCTTCTCACCGTGTGGCCCACGGCCCCTCGGCATCAGCATCCTCTAGGAGGGTGTTAGAGATGCAGATTCTCGGGCCTCATCCCAAACCCACCGATGGCGCCCTGCGGCCCGTGTTGGAGCAGTCCCCTCACACGGCTCTGAGCAGTCGAGAACAGCTTAGATTGCGTTCAAGGCAAGAGGAGCCTGCGGGGTTAGGATGGAGAAAGAGGTTCCAACAGCCGAAACTACAAGCCAGGAAATACCACAATGAAGATATCGGTCTGGGGATCAGTTACTGGACCCAACTAGCTGGCGTGTGTGGCTGTGGGTGTAGAGGGGTAGAGATACAAATAGACGTGGGGGTCACTGCAGAGATGGCTGTGCGTGAACCGAGTCTGATCCTAGCAGGACCCGGGGATCATTCGTGGTGCACACAGAGGAGGCGGTCTCCTCGGTTAAGTACCTGGCTGGAGCAGAGCTGTTCCGTCCCACTTTAGCCAGTCACTGCTGTCCCGTGTACCAGGTGAGGGAATCAGAATGCACAGGGCTCAACAATCTGCCCCCGGTCCTCAGGCGACCAGGACAAGGTGGATGTGAAGCCGGGTGCCTCTAACTCCCAAGCCTTCGTGGATTTCACTGCACACTGCCACACGCCCAGGTGTACCTAGTTCGGCATTCGGAGCATGTACAGCAAGGATCACATTTTTTTTTTTGGTAACTATTTGGATAAACTCAAAAAATTTTTTTATTTAATGGTTTTTATTTATTTTTGAGAGACAGAGAGAGACAGCACGAACAGGCGAGGGTCAGAGAGAGAGGGAGACACAGAATCCGAAGCAGGCTCCAGGCTCTGAGCTAGCTGTCAACACGGAGCCCGATGCGGGGCTCGGACCCACGAACTGTGAGATCATGACCTGAGCCGAAGCCAGACACTTAACCGACTGAGCCACCCAAGCGCCCCTGAACTCAAAATTTTTATGATGTAAAAACCAATGAGCAAACAAAGCAACCTGGTCAATTGAAAAAAGGAAGAAGAAAACACAAGGCAGGCAGTAGGGGCGACGCGGAGTGTGTGAGAACACAGCAGGCTTCTGGAGAAACCTTGCCAGGTCAGCGTGTGTGTGTGCATCCAGGGCAAGTGGGAGAGCAAAGCTTACCAGATCCCTCCTGAGAGAGAGAACGAGACTCGGGTGTTTAAGGGTCAGTTCTAGCCTCATCCATTCACAGCACAAGGAAGCTGGGAAGTGGACGTGGGTTCATTCCCACTCATTTTCTGGGAAACGGCCTGCTCAAGGTCATGGTGACAGTGATTTGCAGGGCCGAGGCTGGAGCTCAGCATGGGACCGCCAGCCCCTCTCACTCTGCCTGTAACTGCGGAAAACAGAATGAGCCACTGCTCGCCTAGCACTCCTCAACGCCTGGAGGGACCCCCGTGTTGATTTATTTATCCGGTGTTTCTCACCGACTAAAAAACTACCTGAATAACAGCAGTCTCTCCAAAGCTCCATAGCTAACCACATCTTTCTTGCTTCCTTTTGTGCGAGCCAAGGCTGTCTTAGAAAATAAACTCCAGGGGCGCCTGGGTGGCTCCGTCGGTTGAGCATCTGACTCTGCATTTCAGCTCAGGTCATGATCTCATGGTTCGTGAGTTGGAGCCGTGTGTCGGGCTATGGACAGAGTCTGCTTGGGATTCTCTGTCTTCCTCTCTCTCTGCCCACCCCCTGCTCCTTCTCTCTCTCTCTCTCTGTCTCTCAAAAATAAATAAATAAATAAACATTTAACAAAAAAGAAAGAAAAGGAACTCCAAGTTCAGGTGAAGCGACCAAAGCGAAGAGGGCGGCCTTTCACTCTCCGCACCTCCTGGGATGGCCCGGCAGCACGGACGGGAGCAGGTGGGGGTATCAGCACGTCGGGCTGTGGAGGGCGGCCAGTCCTTCTCTGCGGGGAGTACATGAGACCCCACCCCTTGACCTCACGTTTTTGTCTCACGCATGAAGGTGACGGTAGAGTAAAGGACCCTCATGTCCTTATTTCAGAGCTGGAGAGAGTGCGGCCGGGTGGGGTGTAGGCTGGGCTTGGTCCTGGGACACAGGAGCTAAATTCTGCCCATGTCACCGTGTCCTAAGGCATGGTGACCACACACAACCCAAATTCTGACCGCCTTCTGACATGCTGTGAGCCGTTGGCACACAGGAGGCTGGGCAGAGGGTGGGAACGGCCCTGCACAAGCCCTTCTCCCTGCTGGAGAAAGCAACTTGAATTTCCATCCAGCCCTGTTACTCAGGGTCCCAACAATCATGAAGGCCTCAGCCCGGAACAGTCCGGGTTACAGGAGGGCCGCTGAGCTGGACACTTTCACTGCCACACATTCTCCATACACTAAGTTTAGGGGTTTTTTTCTCCCTCTTCTTTCTTTTTAATTTTTAAGTGTTTATTTATTTATTTTTGAGGGGGCAAGGGGCAGAGAGGGAGAATCCTGAGCAGGGTCACACTGTCAGCACAGAGTCCGACATGGGGCTTGAACTCAGGAACCGTGAGATATGACCTGAGCCACCAGAAATTACCCGAAGCGTTTATTAAAGCCCAGATGGCTGGCCCGTCTTTTTGATCCAGTAGTTCTGGGCCAAGACTTGAGATTCTTTGCATTTCTAACAAATATTCCGATGCTGCTGGTCTGGACGCCCTGCGTGGGGCACCACTGTAGAACAGGAACGAAGCCCCAGTGAAATTTCACCCCTGCCCTTCGGAGCTCCAAGCCCTTCTCACACCCCTGCCTCCCCGTTTTCTGCTCCAGGGAGAGATGCCGCAGCCAGTCCACTTCCTGCTGCTGCTGCTGCTGCTCCCCGGAGCCGCCAGGCCAGGCCTCTCCCAGAAGTTCTACAAGGCCAAGTCCTTCATCAGCCATGTCAACACAGCCCTGTGGGAGGCCAATCGGAGCCCGCCGGAGGGCACACCGCTGCTGAGCAAGACAAGCCTCCTCTACCTGCCCGGCCAAGACCCGTCCTCAGGAGAGGACGAGGAGCAGATGCGGGAGGAAGAGGACAAGAAGAAGAGGACCTTCCCCAGCTCCGGGGGCGGCAGCGGGGCTGGGAGCGGCCAGAACAAATACCCGTCCCTAGCGCAGCTCCGGGGAAGGCCGTCCCAGGACAAGGCCAAGAGCGATCGGCGCACCAAGTTCACTCTGTCCCTCGACGTCCCCACCAACATCATGAACATCCTCTTCAACATCGCCAAGGCCAAGAACCTGCAGGCCAAGGCAGCTGCCAACGCGCACCTGATGGCGCAGATTGGCCGGAAGAAGTAGCAGCGGAGGCCGGCAGGAGGGGCGGCACGGTCAAGGGTGCGGACGGAGGTCACCGGCTGCTTGGTATTTGGAGGGATGGGTCCAGGTCTACCGGCTGCTTCACTGCTCCACCCCGCCCTCCTCCTCTGCACACAGGCACAGAGGAGCAGGACCGGCCCCCTGCACAGACAGGAGGCCCATAATCCCTCTCCCTACATCTTACCTCTCTTTCCTCCATCCCCATGACAGAAGACAGAGGTCCTGCGGTCCTGCTCCCCACGCTCCTCCTCCTCGCCCTGCACACCACCCCGGTGCACCGCTCACCATCCTGACTTCAGACCCCTTCCCTTCCCTCTCGCTCCCATTAAAACCAATGGCGTCTGCAACCCTGGGCTGCCTTGAGTTCCTCTTCCTTCAGACAGTGGCCGTCACACCTCTGAGTGTGCAAAAGGGCAGGCGGATGAGGGAGGTGGCTGATGGGTCCATTCCTCGTGTCTCCCAGGATGGGGCGGTTCTCGGTGGTCCTAGGAGGGGGTAAAGAAGGCCTTGGAAAGGCCAAGCCCACAGGACCCTGTCAGCCGTTGCTCAAGCTAGAGCGCACGGCCTGGTCCCATCCAGGAGGCACCTGATGTCTGCTCTAGAACGGGCACGGGGCTGGCGGGGAGAGTGTTCAGGACACCCCGAACTCCTCCATGGCTGGGCACGGGGGCACTAGGCCGTTAGCAGGTGCTTATCGGGCCCACAGCGAGTGTCCGGCTGATGCCTGGCCTGTTGGGAGACGCCGGCGTGCGAGGTGAGGCCGCGGCTCTCCGGGAGTCAGCAGCTAAATGCTGGGCAAACCCAGGGCTTGAAAGGGAACAAACCCGGGGCTGTGTGAGTGGTGAGCTGCAAAGTGACAGCTACTGGTGTAAAAAAACATATGAGGAGTTCGGAGATGAGAGGGTTTCATCGAGTAAAAAAGTCCACTATGAAGAGGCCTCAGCAAGAACTGACGGCCTCCGACCCGGGGGCCGGATTCCCATGCGTGTTGTCATGGCTTCACGGTAAACAACACATGCACAGCAGCAGCGAACACCAGCACGGCCCCCAGAAGCTAACAAAACACAGATAGATGGCAGATTCACACAGGGCCCGTCACATAAACACAAGTGGCCCGCGGTGGCTTACTGACGAAAAGCACAGAGCCGCTAAAAACTGAGAAGAACAATTACCCACCTCCCCCCCCACACTAATAAGCAAGGATGAGACTAGATCTCTCTCTCTCCCTCCCCCCACTCCACACACACACACACACACACACACACACACACACACACACACACGATCCTTGTACATGCGAGAAGCTGTTGAATGTCATCCCTATGAGAACTGCACTCATGTACAATGTCTCACCTCTCAGTTTGTCCGTAAATGTCCGTCCAAAGTCCGTAAGTGTGACGGCTAACCTAGACTCCACGCGTGAGGTGGCTCCCTCCACGGCCGGCTGGCGCGAATATAAGCACTAGAAAGGCACGCTGGAAATACCCAAGTTACACACTCATTCTTTTAAGATTTTATTTTTAAGTAATCTCTACACTCAACCTGGGTCTCGAACTCACAAACCCGAGCTCAAGCGTTGCATGTTCCAGCCAGGCTCCCCTACAAATTCATTTTACCTTTATTTGTTTTTTTAAGTTTATTTACTTTGAGAGAGACAGAGAGAGCAGGGGAAGGGCAGAGGGAGTGGAAGAGAGAATCCCAAGCGAGCTCCGTACCGTCAGTGTGAAGCCAGATGTGGGGCTCAGTCTCACAGACTGGGAGATCATGACCTGAGCCAAAATCAAGAGTCAGATGCTTAACTGACTGAGCCACAAGGTGTCCCCATTTTCCTTTTAACTCAGCAACCCTGCTTCCAGCAGAAATTCCTAGAAGAAGTGAAACTGGACATTTTTTTTTTAAATGCTAAGTTAAATTTGAGATGAAAAATACCTCATCTCTTAACAGGACCAACGCTCAAAAACCCGAAAATGTAACCTGTTCCCATTCCGGAAAAGCCCCTGGCAGAGGCCTGAGACCCAGAACACCCACGTGGGATCCCAGCAAACCCACCCAGTCCCCCTGCCGATGCCCGGGCACCCGCCTCAGGAATGTGATCTCATCGATTTCTCACAAGTTTATTTTAAGGCAGTTATTATTTTTTCCATTTTGAGGATTTTCAAGTTTGTGCTTTATTTTTGTTTATTTTTGCTCTGATAATGCATATTCTGTTCACACAAAAGGACAGGAAACAGGGGATGAACCTGGCTAATGAAAAAATCAAGCGGGGGTGGGGGGGCGGTTCACATTTTTAGTTTCACGAACAACCGAAAACTAGGACATGAAAGTTGGAGCCGGTGGGGCGCCTGCATGGCTCAGAGGGTTGGCGTCCGACTTCGGCTCAGGTCATGATCCCACGGCTTTGAGTTCAAGTCAAGCCTCGCATCAGGCTCTGTGCTGACAGCTCAGAGCCTGGAACCTGCTTTGGATTCTGTGTCTCCTTCTCTCTCTGTCCCCTCCCCCCAACTCTCAAAAATAAATAAACATTAAAAAACAATTTTTTTAAGTTGGCGCTGGTGTCACAAAGCAGGCTCGGGGCCACTCGGCAGTGACCTGTCCGGACAGCGGCTGGATGGGAGAAGCTTTGAAGACAGTGGCCTCTAGTGGACTTTGTAAGTGGCTTAAAAAAATACTGTGGGTTCTCTTTGTTTTTTTCCTTTTTGTTTTTTTGTGGTTTGTTTTTAAATCATGGGAGAAGCATTACAAAAGCCCCGATGAAGCGGGTGGTACAAAGAAGACGCAGATCACTGCGAACGCCAGCGAGTTCCTTCTCTCTGTGTAAGCATATGACCACCTGCTAAAGCTAAACTTTATCTTCGGGGGGCGGGGAGGGCGGGCTGCACCTAACGCTGTGTTTGTTGGGGAGTCCTACGAGAGACTCAGAGACAAGAAGAGGCATAGACTCAGGGAAGTGAGGGAGCCCGTCCCAGCTCCCCGGCTGGGAAGTGGCCACAAGGCCACCACTTGTCCTGCACGCAGAGCTGACCCTTCCCACGCACGAAGGGCATGAAAGGCCAGCCGTGCCCCTGCCTCCCAGGACTGGCATGAACCTGGGCGACCCATGGGCGTGCAAGCCGCTAGGGGGGCAGCACAGGCGGCCGCTCGGGCTTGGGACCATTATGTCCCCAGCAGGTGAGTTCTGAGCCTTCCCCATGAGTTAACAGTGAGCGTAAGTGCAGGGATGACCGAGAGGGCTTTGCCAGAACGGCCCCAGCGACAGTGGGGAGTGCGGGTTTGTGCAGGAGCACGACCGGCGTGCGCTGTCTCAGCTCCGGGCCTCCCCGGGTTCACGGCCACACCCGCAGGTGGCTCCGGCTCCACCTGCCACCCTTGACAGCACTTTGTGGAGTCATGGCAGGCAGAGAGCTGGTGTCGATCCTAATCGTTTTAGAAGCAGGGAGCCCCCGCTCCCGGCCTTCCCCTCCGTCAGGAAGTACACAGAGAAGGAGCAGCCTGGCTGCCCGAGAATCTCACATTCCAGTCTAGGGG
>PJEM01014314.1:0-35812 GCA_004023845.1 Helogale parvula
TATTCCATAGAGTCCTCCTCCGGCACAAATCCCTGCTCTGGCTGTCACCACTCCGAGTTCAAACCTTCCGGTCACCCGCTGCCTGCCACTCTCCCGCCCCCAAAGCTTCACCGACTGCCTTCCTGATGCCTGTTTCAATAGCAAATGGTCTCCAATGTTCATGTGGAACATGAGCACTTTGGAATCACTGAGGAAGACTATTAAAGTACAGACTTTAGGAGCACCTGGGTGGTTCAGTCGTGGAGGGTCAGGCTTCAGCTCAGGTCATGATCTCATGGTTCTTGAGTTCGAGCCCTGCGTCAGGCACTGCACTGAAAGTGTGGAGCCCGCTTCTGATCTTCTGTCCCCCTCTTTCTCTCTGCCCCCCCCCACCCTCTCTCTCTCTCCAAAATAAACAAACATTAAATGCGGGGATGTCAGTGTTGCCCAGGAGTCTGCATTTAACACCCAACACAGTGCTGAGGTTAAAAACTTGGAGAAATACTAGCCTCCAGATTGAGAGTCAGAGCCCCCGTGCCGTAGGTTTAATGGGTCTGTCATTCTCGGGTTTTCTCTCACGGCTTTCTCATTTGAACTCTCCATGACAGTCAGAGGGGCTGCTCGCTTTCACCAGACATGCCCAGGACAATTTAGTCCCCCTAGGTTTTTTGCATCCCTCTTATGTATGGCACACTTCGACCATGTCTATCAACATCATATCTAAGGCTCAGCTCAAAAGCTATTTCCTTTCCCAAATATCTTCATGTAGCACCACAGTCAGAAAGAACCCTCCTTGAATTGCCCATGAAGGCCCCTGCTTAATAGCACTCCCCAAGCCCTTCCCTTCGGCCTTTGCTGCGGCCATATGTTTGCACCCTCTTCCCCCGAGTTCATTAAAAGACTCTGATCAGCAAGGACAAGTTCTCCTCCATCTTGCCATTATCCATCCTCAAGGCTTCTAGCACAGAGCCTGGCCTGCAGCAGATACAGTTTGTAGGGATTAGGAGAAGTTAATGCCTTTCCCTGATCCTGCTTATCCGTAACAGCTAATACCCACTGTTTCAAAACATAAAAGAAAGCTTGCCTTCCTTCTGTCTTTTTTTTTTTTTGTAACTGCAGTTCCCAAATTCCCAGACATCTGGTTGGAATATCCTTCACAAACTAATGCTGTTGGTCTCCCATGCCGCAGGAGACCGGACTCTCGGTTCACAGCCCTAGTATTTGAGGCAACAGCAATCTTAGCCCACGTGGCTGCTGGCACGGAGGTTTTTTTCTTCTAGCCAACACAGTTGGATTTTCCACCGTAAAAGGTGATGTCGTAATAAAGACGTTTTGTTATTTTTATAAGGAAAATACTTGACCCATCTTTTAGGAGCTGTCTCATTTGGGGCTCTGAATCTCTAGGAATAAAATTATCCTAAACAGCTTCTAAAAATAAGGACTATAATGCTTAAAAATTCAGGAACAAATTTTATGTTAATTTCTTCACAGAAACTATAGGAACTGACAAAAAAAAATCTCCATTTCGGAATTGGATCTGCTGTTTTGATTCTGGAAAATTCTCAGCAAGCAGGTGATTTCTTTGGAACCTCTACTGTTTGGCCCAGCACACGGGGCTAGAGAGGAGATAGTTCCCAGGTCTCTGGAAAGATGAAGACGGGCTGTGGGCAGGGCTCAGTGCAGAGGGCACAAATGCTATCCTGAGCAGGTGGATCTGACAGGCAGGGTAGAGAGAAGACAGGAAAAGGCACAGGTGGTTTGCAGGGAGATGTGGATGGCACAGGAGACCAGGAAGAGGGATGGTGACAAAGCATGGTAGGGAAAGACACGTGGGCAAAAGTGGCCGAATAAATATTCCTTACTTTGAAAAACAAAACAAAACAAAACCCCACAGAACATCTTTCCATAGAACATATAAAATTAGACTAAAAACTGCATAAAACACACAAACGATTCACCACTTCGCCCCAATTATGCCACTCCTAGGAATTTATTCTAAGAAAATTCCAAAGAAAATAATAAAGCCATTCACAAAGGTCCATGTATAGGGATGATTCTCGTCGGGTTGATTCAGTTCACACCAATTAAGTCCAAGAAGTAACACATGCTCCCCTACAGAACATTCCGAAAATACTGAAACGCAAACATAGCACGAGGGCTGGGGCACACATCGTACATGGAAGATTCTGGAAAGATGGGAATCAAGTACACTACAGTAAGATAAAAACATGTACTGCTTTCTTATTTAATGATCTAGTGTGAACATTTTATGTTTGGGAAGTTACATTTAGAAGCCTAATTTTTTATGGTTTCAAAGCACCCAGAAGTGAGACAATATCAGGCAGAATACAAACTTTCCATGAAGGACGCCCCGAGTTTTATATAAATATATACTTGTATGGATGGATGAAATATCAGAAGGGAATCAACTGAAATGTTAAAAGCAGTGTTTTTTTTCTATTTGCATATTACAGAGGATGATTATCTTCTCCATGTTTGTGGTATTTTATAAATTTTCTAGTCAACACCTATCATTTTAATATAATGAAAATGTAATCCAGGTGAAAAAATCAGGATGTTAAAATCAGAATGTTTCAAAACCGATGAAAACAAAAATAATTAACTGATGCTTCTACATTCTCACAGAATGCCAAAAAAATGAAACCCCCCACGCATCTATAGGACGGTCAACCTACCACTCCTCGGTGATGTAAGGAACATTTAAATCAAAAGCACATAAGATCCACGGCTCGGGCTACCCTACCAAACACATTGTTGGAAAATATAATAAATTGTTAATTCAATTTACCATCCCGGGTTTAAACAAAACCTTTCAAATTACTTGGGGAAAAAAAAATCACTACAGGAGACTAACATTTTCCAAAGTTAAAATGCAGAAAGATGATTTTTGTCCCTCTTCTCATTTTCACTTATAAAACTTAGTAATCAGATAAAAGCTTGAGCTTTATCATGGCTCATTACAGAAAACGATTTTATTAGAAATAAAGACAAGCAATCTGGAGTGTTCAGGAAAGAATGCTAACCCGGCTAGCCCAAGAGTCAGGGCAACCTTAGTGAGTGCTTGTAGAAAACACACAAACTAGCGTGTTTATTCTTAGCCGAACAGATAACACTCCTCCTGGTGAACATCTCTAGATATTTCCGCCATGGGCCCCAACCCTGAGAACTGTCAGCGGTTGGGAATTCGGACCCTCCGTCCAGTTCCCGTATGCAGCTGGCTGCATTCTATGTCCTAACATCTTCCCTGAGGAATGCTATTGAGAAGCCAACACAACACAAGGTTAGCTAACTAGAGAGAAGAGGGGAGAACAAAACCATTCATTCAATTGTGAGGAAAGAATGCATTCAGATCCTGGAACCATTTGTGCCGAGGTCTATAACTCTGACATCGTCCCCTCAGCCAGGTCCCCCGCAGGGACTGGGAAGGGCTCTCTCTGCCCTTGGCCGCCTTCACCGCGCAGGCTGAAGCCAGGAGCGGAGTAAAAGCCAAGACCCACTTCTTTGTACGTGCGGCGAATGCTCTTAATATGAGCAGACCCCGACGTTCAAAACAAACTAGAAAAAAAAAATCCAGGCTCCTACGATCCTTCTAGAAAATAACTTATAGTGATGGGTCAAGGTTTCCTACTTAACAAGCTCGGAATACTTACTCATGGCCATGCTGGCCCCCGATTAATTCAATTTCTGAGAATAATGCCGATGAGGTTCAACAGAAGCCAAATGGCAAGAGGGAGGTGACAGGGTTCATGAATATGAATATGAATGATTACAGAGAGAAATCTACATGTTATGTGATTAGCATATGGATCGGGGAGAAAGAGGGAAGTGCATCAGTTCAAAAAATATTAATTTCCTAGTGAAACACACCTCTGTTCACAAGGACCAAGCAAAAGCGGGTGATTTACCTTGTCACGTCACTGTGAGCAGAAGCCCTAGAATCTCCTGAAATGCCCACTCTTTGAATGGGGGCCGGGGGCTCTCTCGCTGATGCCCCTCCCTGCTGTGTCGTGAGTGTGGTCTGTGGCACCTGATCCCCAAGCACAGATCTAGGACTAAGGATCATTAGGTGTGGAAATCTATGGCCATAAGAAGCCTTGAAAAAGACTTTTTAAGTTTTTGTTAGTTTGTTTTAAAAGTTTATTTATTGGGAGAGAGAGGGAGAGCGGGGGAGAGGGAGAGGAAGCAAGCAAGCACATGAGGGGGTAAGGGCAGAGAGAGAATGAATCCCAAGCAGACTCCTCACCATCAACACAGAGCCCAACACAGGGCCTGAACTCACGAACTGTGAGATCATGACCTGAGCCGAAATCAAGAGTCAGACACTTAACGAACTGAGCCACCCAGGAACCCAAGAAGACTTTTTGAATATTCACTAAGCTCAGGAGTAACTGATGAGGCAGAAGAAAGTATGCCAGCTTTCACCTTCTGAAAGTTAAAAATAAATGCTCACTTTCCAAGTGAGCACATTTAAGCCTCCATTAGAAATTCTGTTGACATTTTTAACAGAAAATGGTTTTCCGTAAGTGTGTTAAGAAAAATTACATAAAACTTGGACATGCGGCAAAAAAATTACCTCGTTTGTTGTTGTTGTTGTTGTTGTTGTTGTTGTTGTTTTGAGAGAGAGCACAAGTAAATGAGGGGCAGAGAGAAAAAGGGAGAATCCCATGGGGGAGGGGGGACAGGGAGAGAGGGAGAGAGAAGTAGGGCTCACCTGGGGTTTGTGTTGTTTTTGCTTTTTTTACCCAAAGCAGGGCTGTGCTCACCGGATGTGGGGCTCGACTCAAGAACTGTGAGATCATCACTTGAGCTGAAGTCAGATGCTTAATGACTGAGCCTCCCAGGTGCCCGAAAATGACCTCACTTCAGGGTCATGCAGGGAAAAAGGTTATCCAGTGATTACAGAACAGAGCTCTGCTCACTACTGATTAGGCGTCTCAGACTTCACAGAGGACAGGCCAGTTGACCGAGTTTTGTTTGGTAGTGATGCAAATGACTTCTGTCCAGTGGAAATGACCACCCCAAAGGTTACAGTTCGTTACCCTGGAGGACAGTAGCCAGTTTCATACATAACCCAGCAGTCTCCAAGTAATATTTATTAAATTGTCTGTAAGTATTTAGTTCCTTATATCTTACTGGTTCCTTCATTAATCGGTTGAATAAAATCTTTGACACATTTTATATGTGGGCAAGAGCTATGACTTTACCATTTAAAAATTACAGTCTAGGGGCATCTGAGTGGCTCAGTCAATTAAGTGTCTGACTTCAGTTCAGGTCATGACCCCACAGTTCGTGAGTTCCAGCCTCACGGTCGGGCTCTGTGTCAGGCTCTTTGCTGACAGCCCAGAGCCTGGAGCCTGCTTCGGATTCTGTGTCTCCCTCTCTGTCTGTTCCTCTCTGGCTTGCACTCTGTCTCTCTCTCACACAAAAAATATTTTAAAAAATTAAAAATTGCAGCCTAGCAAGTAGATGATGATTTCAATGATTATTCCTGTGACTATCTTGGATGATTGAATATGCATATTCCATACAACTGCAATCGCCATCTTGTTTTACTTTGCATATTTTTTAATGGCATTGCTCTGCGGAACAAGTGAATAGGGCAGGTGTTGTTTCTTAATGTGATGATACAGTAAGATACTACTGCGTGCTTTCTACAATCTCAGTATTAACTAGAGAGATATTTAGTTATGTGTTTCTAAACTTCAGTCCATACACAGCATGAGTTAGGAAATAATCATTTGCTTGTCTTGGCTTCACACAATAGAACAAGTCCCAACAGTAGACCTTCGTGAAACAGAATTTCCCCACCCGTAACTCGCATTCACAGGAACGGCTCGAACTATAATGAATCACAAGGCGAGGCGAGGCGAGCCGACAGGATTATGACATTAGATCAAAAAAGCCTCGAGACAGGTTATGACATCATCTTTGACGAGTGCTAAGCAGCTTGTGAGAATGACAACTGGCAGGAGGGACAATCTGCCGGAAGACACAAAAGGCACTGTCAAACACTTAAGCGATTTCTCCCCGAGCTGGGTGGGCAGAGGTGCCTCTGAGCAACAAGAGAACAGAAGAAAGTCATGTTCGATGTGATATCAGGCAACAGGCCCCTGCAGGTCGAGACTTAATTGGCGTTGTCCCCGTGTATGCTGGGCTACTGTTTGTAGGCTGTTTCCGTGCTTTTCAAATGGGATCTTGCATTAGAATGTGCTGGGAAGCTTCCTAAAAGGTTCTGATTCAGCGGGTCTCAGTGGGGGCTGAGAGTCTGTGTTTCTTTTCTTTTCTTTCTTTCTTTTTTTTTAAGTTTATTTATTTTGAGAGAGAGAGAGGGAGAGAGAACAAGCAGGGCGAGGGGCAGAGAGAGGAGGACAGAGGATCCGGAGCGGGCTCTGTGCGGACAGCAGTGAGCCTGATGCGAGGCTCGAGCTCATGAACCATGAGATCATGACCTGAGCCAAAACCAAGAGTCAGATGCCTAAGTGACTGAGCCACCCAGCACCCTGGGAGTCTGCCTTTCTAACAAGCTCCCAGGTGCTGCTGAGGCTGCTGGCCAGGGCAGCACAACACGAATGCCATCTCACCCCACTAAATCCCTGAGGCCAACGTGGGCTTTTCACGGTGACTGTGGCAGGTCAGAGCCTCTGGAAATCCTTTACTGAAACACACATAAGAGAGTACGATTTCGGAATTATATGAGTACCGTACAGCTTTTGAAAGTCCTAAGGCGACATTCGGATACAGAAGCTCTTGTGTACGACCGGGTACAAGAGAAAGATCTGAAGATGCTTTGTTGACCTAGTGACAGGGGCGCTCACATTTAGAGAAAAGTAAATGTGTGCCAGTCCTCTGTAATTGACCTTAAGAAATGTTGGCTTGAACCCTTGAGTCCTGGCTCCCTGTGCATATCAGGACTTCCGGAGGGCACAGTCGGCGGCCCGTGCATCACACTAGGAACTGAGGTCACTAGAGACTTGAAGAATACCAGTCTTGCTCTGCAGACTGTCCTAGTGATGTCAAATCCGGGCATGCAGTGACCTTGATGAGGCTGCATGGTCTCAGGTAAGGGTTATCACTCCCTTGCCATTGAGTGTGGGTCACATGAGAAGAAGGCAAAACCATGTAATTTTGTCAAATGGAGAAGTGAGATCCAAGATATCATGAGGCATAAGATTGTGGTACGTGGGTGACCCTTGGCACAAGCGTGGAGAGCGTTCAGAGGTATGGTGTGGAAACCCAACTGTGCCTTCAATCTATGTGCAGGAAATAATTTTATGGAGGCTTCAGGGGCTTTTTGGAGAATCAAACAAACTACAGCACTTACAGGAAGCCTTGTGTGCTTTTAAGAATATGATACATGGGGGTGCCTGGGTGGTTCAGTTGGTTAAGCAGACGGCTTTGGCTCAGGTCATGATCTCACAGTTCGTGGATTTGAGCCCTGCATCAGGCTCTGTGCTGACAGCTAGCTCAGAGCCTGGAGCCTGTCTTCAGATTCTGTGTCTCCCTCTGTCTCTGACCCTCTCCTGTTCACGCTGTCTCTTTCTCTCTCTCAAAAATAAACAAAACATTAAAAAAATTAGAAATAAAAAAGAATATGATACATGATGGGTCCCTGGGTGGCTCAGTCTGTTAAACATCTGACTTCAGCTCAGGTCATGATCTCACAGTTCATGGGTTCGAGCCCTGCATCAGGCTCTGTGCTGACAGCTAGCTCAGAGCCTAGAGCCTGGAGCCTACTTTGGATTCTGTGTCTCCCTCTCTGCCCCTCCCCTGCTTGCACTCTATCTCTCAAAAATGAATAAGTGTTTAAAAAAAAAAAAGAATATGATACATGAAGTATTTACTTCCTTTCCAAAGTGACTATGTTTTAAGAAACATTCCCATGGACATACGTAAACACAGACCTCAGTAGCGTTTTGAGATTAAAATTAAATTCTGAGGGTGCCTGGGGGGTTCAGTCAGTTAAGCATCCGACTTCGACTCAGGTCATGATCTCACAGAGCCTCGTCCCTGCTTCAGATTCTGTGTCTCCCTCTCTGTCCCTCCCCTGCTCACTCTCTCTTTCTCTCTCTCTCAAAAAAAATAAAAATAAAAGACATTAAAAAAATTAAATTCTGGACCTTAGGTTGACTTTCAGAGCATAGGACTCAAGGCAGCCCCTTTTCTCCCATGCATCTGTCTGTCTGTCCTGTTCATGTTCCCTGGGTCAGCTGGAGGACACACTTTGTGAATAAGACCGGTTCTCAGGTAGTTTGATGGCTGCGGTGGATAAACGGTCCCTTTGTCCTTTGTGGCAGTGAGATAACTGCTGCTCTTGGGCCAGCGCACCTCTAGACTCTTCGAGGTGAATTCCTTCTTCTGAAACAGCACCACGGAGAAGAGGTGAATGCACGTGACTTCTGCTGAGAAGGTGGTTCCCTTTTTCAATCAGGTTTGGGAGGTAGGATTTTAGCAACTAAGGGGAATCTTGCTAACCAAAGGTGTGCCAATTTAATTGATGCTCAAACAATAAAAGGGCAAGGGAACTGAGGCCTTTGAGACTCATGTCTTGGTTTAATTGCCAAAATTAAGTGTTGTTTCTTTTTTCTTTTTTTTTTTTTTGAGAGACAGAGAGACAGAGCGAGCAGGGGAGGGTCAGAGAGAGAGAGAGATACAGAATCTGAAGCAGGCTCCAGGCTCTGAGCTAGTTGTCAGCACAGAGCCCGACGCGGGGCTTGAACCCATGAACCATGAGATCATGACCTGAGCCGAAGCCAGGTGCTTAACTGACTGAGCCACTCAGGTGCCCCAAGTGTTGTTCCTTTAAAAAACAGAAACAAAAACAAAAGGACAGTGCTAGGGAAGAAACACCAAGAAAGGCAAATTCCCAGTCAAAGAAGAGTTAGCGTTCATGACAGTAAAATCTAAAATCTTCCCTCTAGGAAATCCTCAATCCTCATGTAAATAATAATAGAGCTCAAATATTTATTAATTCATCCATCACATGCTTTTATTTTCAACTGGCTATTACACACCAAGTAGTAGATGAGGGTAGAGGAAGAGTAAGATATAAGATATCAACAAAAATAGCTTGATTGGTTTTCTCAAAAGCAAGTCAGACTCACTATTAAAAATGCATTGCAGAGACCTCTGTCCGTAACACCTCCGGACACACACAATTTCACAACAAACGGCACTCCACTCCACACGCTGTTCCACGACCTGCGTTCTTCCTTGACAACACGCCAACCCGATCTTTTCATGATTACAGAACTTGCATTACTTTAATGGCTATAGAACATTCCTCTCTATGAAAGTGCTCTACTTTACTTAACTAGATCTGATCGATGAACAGTTAGTCTTGTGGTTGTGTGCTGTTAAACACATTAATAAACATCCTGGAGGGTTAGGACAGAGCGGTAATTAAAAGCATGATTCTGAAGTTGGGCTGCCTGGTTTTCAATCTCGGTCCTGTCTCTTATCAACTGCAGAGGCTCGGTCAGGTTACTTGGCCTCTCTCGGCTTCCTCTGGAAGCCGGGGGACACAACAGAACTTCCCTCTCAGGTTGCTATGAGATACTTCGTACATGCAATGCACTCAGAGTGGTGCTTTATCAATGTTTTCTGTTATTATTACTATTTTCACTTTTAATTTTTTTTTAAATTTATTTTTGAGAGACAGAGAGAGACAGCTCAAACAGGGGAGGGTCAGAGAGAGAGGGAGACACAGAATCTGAAGACAGGCTCCAGGCTCTGAGCTAGCTGTCAGCACAGAGCCCGATGCGGGGCTCGAACCCACGAACTGTGAGATCATGACCTGAGCTGGAGCCGGAAGCCAGACGCTTAACCGACTGAGCCACCCAGGCGCCCCTATTTTCACTTTTATACTTGTGCAATTATATGCTTAGTGTCAACTCCTAAAATTGGGCTAGAAGCCCAGAATACTAAGAAAGTCCACTTTTGACATCCATATATTTTGCAAAATGCCCTCCAAAACGCCTATACAGATGGATTATCCATATCTTTAAAAATAGTCTTCCTGGATTGACAAACATGAGACCTGGAAACTCACTGTTATCCGATCAAGCTGGTTACACTGACTGAGCATACACTGTAGAAATGGCAAAAGTCCAGGTCAGGGATCCTGAAGGAAAAGAATTCTCTACCTACCAAAAACATCCTCTGAAACCAAAAGCAAAATAAAGCCTTTTCCAAAAAAAAACAAAAAAGCAAAAAAAAACCCACCCCAAACTGAGAGAATTTATTACCAGAATAACCATACTACAGGATACACTGAAGAGACTAATTTAGGCAGAAGGACCTGAGATGCCACATGAAGAATAGAATTGTAGGAAGGAATGAAGAATGGAAAGGATAAATATGTGGATAAACCTAAGTGTATGTTAATTATAAAACAATAAAAACGAGTTTTTGTGGGCTTCAAGTATATGTAGAATTGAATTTCATTTAATGACTCATTATTCCCAGGGAATAGTAAAGGTACTAATTTGAATTTGACTCTCGCAAATCAAGGAGCCATGTTGTAATCTCTTGGGTAAACACTACATGAACTGTAAAGACGTTTTCTTTTAATTAAAACAATTTTTTAATGTTTATTTTATTTTTGAGAGGAAGAAACAGCGTGAGCAGAGGAGGGGCAAAGAGAGGGAGAAACAGAATCTGAAGCAGGCTCCAGGCTCTGAGCTGTCAGCGCAGAGCCTGAAGTGGGGCTCAAACTCATGAATCATGAAATCATGACCTGAGCTGAAGTTGGATGCTTAACCAACTGAGCTACCCAGGTGTCCTAGGACTCTCTTTTAAAAAAAATTTTTTTTTAAACATTTATTTATCTTTGGGAGGGGGGAAGAGAGAGAGAATGAGCAGGGAAGGGGCAGAGAGAGGAGACACAGAATCTGAAGGAAGCTCCAGGCTTTGAGCTGTCAGCACAGAGTCTGAAGTGGGGAGATCATCACCTGCATCGAAGTTGGATGCTTAGCCGACTGAGTCACCTAGGCGCCCCATAAAGACTGTCTAACAAGCTAATAGAGGATCCAAAATATGAGAATTAAAATACTTGAGCATTGGAGGACTTTTACCACTTGACCTCAAGACTTATTACAAAGCTACAGTAAAGAAGGAAGTGGTATTGGCATGAAGACAAACAGATCCAAGAGAGTAGAGTATATACATAGAGAGTATAACAGTGGCTTGACTTATGACAAAGTTGATGCTTCCGTAAATGGAAACAGGACAATCCTTATAAATGGTCTGAGCATACTTGGTCCCTGCAGAACAAAGATGATTCCAAATCAATTCCAAGTAGACTGTAGATCTAAATAAGAAAAGCCAAATAATAAATTTTCTCAAACGTAAGAGAATACCTTCATGACCTTATGGTAGGCAAAGATATCTTAAGCAGGATGCAGAAAATGGTAAACCTAAGTTTGAAAATTGGACTATGTTAAAATTAAGACTTCTCTTTCCCCAAAGATACCACCAATAGAGTAAAAAGGCAAGCCACCAGATGGAAAAGAAATTCACCATATTGTACATGTATCTGACCAGTGACTCACCAATGGAGACAAGCAACCCAGTAAAAGAACAACAAGAACAAAAAAAGGTCAAAAGAAAAGCAAGCAGCCCACTAAAGAGGAAATATAAATGGCCAATAAACATGTGAAAAGGGGCTGAATGTCATTATTCATCACAGAAATCAAAATCAAAGCACAATGAACTACTGTAGATACGCACGGGCATGGCTACAATGAAAATGGCCGACGTCAGGCAGGTGGGCAGAGATGCAGAGAACTGGAAATCTTATAGACCACCAGCAGGAGTAGAAAGTGGTGTAATCCTTCAGAAGACACAACAGTATATCCTACAGCTGAACACACTTTATGACCTAGAGATTTTACTTGAACATTCGTACTCAATGGTGAAATGTACGTATTTGCTCTAAAAGCCACATAAAGGGAAGTTCAGAGTAGCATCATTTACAATAAGGTCCGACTAGACACAAATCAAACTATCCATCCTTAGTAGAGGGGACAGGGTGTGATAAGGGCATACATCCTAATCCTATACAACAATAAACATGAATGAACTAAAGCTCTATATGACAACATGGGTGAATGTCACAAAGAAAATGGTGAGTAAAAGAAGCCCAATGCAGCAGAATATATAATGTATAACTCCATTTACAGGGCGTTCCACGAAGGGATGGTGTCAGAGGTCTGGGGAGTGGGTACCTTGGGGGAGGTGCAGTGCTGAGGGCATGGGGGTATTCCTGGGGGTACTGGTAACGCTATATGTACTGTAACCTGGCCGGTGCTACACATGCTTACTTCTCTCTCTTTATCCTTTTGGTGCAGCTTACACACCCGTCCCCAAGAACCGCGGGACCAGGTTCTCCATGAACTTCTCAAATCCATTGGGAACTGCAGAACTTCCTTCTCTATCCCTGGTGACATCATCATCCTACTTATTAAATGAAGTGTGCGAGGCACCGAGCAGCGTGTCGTTAGGCACCCTTCCCTCTCCGAGAACTAATCCCTCAGGGTGCCTCCGAGCTTCACGCTGCTGGCCACTGCTCTGGGACCTTCTCACACGTCAGGACACCTGCTATATTCAAACTCTGAAAGTTTGAGAAGCTCAAAGCAGAGCATCCATCCTTGCACGGTATTTACTGTTGCAGTGACACGTCTATTAAAAATAACCTCTTCCCAAGTTTTTTCTTACAGGCGGAAGAAAAGAATGTTGAAAAAATATCGGATGATATGATCTGGCCTTGTCTCCCATGGTGGACGCAACACTCAGACTAATGGATGAATCTTGTCAAAGCCAATGCAATAAAGTACAAAAGAAATAAAAGAGAAAAAGCTGATTTATGAAAGATTACAGATGATATCCCTACATTCCACTCGACAGTTACTATGCACTTACGGTCAGGCACTCTGCTGGGAATTGTGGGGAATACAACGGTGGGGAAAGTAAGATTCTTAGCCTCAAGAGCCTACCAGTGTAAAGGATAACCAACCATATGCCTAGATCATAGCGTGCTCTTGCTGCTGATAAAGTGATATTTATACATTCAAATGCAAGGTGGCCTAAGAGACTTTGACTAAAAATCTCTCAAATGTCCTTTTATCTGCTGAAGTAGAAATATTTGTAGGTAATGTTAAAAGAAAGAAATGTGAGGAAATTCTCATTCTTGTCTTTTCCATTGGCAAAACATAGTTTTCCCCAGGATGTCCGCTTCTGGGAAACTATCATAAGAAGAGTTTTTCATAGTTTACTTGAGAAGAAACTTGATGGTAGGGTACCTGGGTGGCTCAGTCGGTTAAATGTCTGACTTCAGATCATGTCATGATCTCACAGTCTGTGGGTTCGAGCCCTGCATAAGGTTCTGTGCTGACAGCTCTGTGGATTCTGTGTCTCCCTCTCTCTTTGCCCCTCCCATGTTCTCATTCTGTCTCTGTCTCTCAATAATAAATATACATTAAAATTTTTTTTTAAAAAAGAAGAAACTGGATGACAATGGGGAAAAGGATCCTGAAGGCAGATGTAAGGGGTCAGATGGTACCCTGTGTCCATTCCCACCCTCCCCCTGAACTGGAAATGTGGGAAAGTCAGGGACTACATTCCCTTGGCTCCTCTGGAAGTCAGGTTCCCCCATTCAGATGCACTTTTGGAAGCCACCCTCCTCCTGCTGCCTCTGTGACCTGGCAAAGTCACAGAAAAGTGAATTGCAGCATCAGGTGAGGATTCCAGGGTCTAACCACCAGCTCCTAGTTTTCTAGAAGCATCTATGACCATTACTGTGGCTGACTCAGCCTGCCATCCGTTCTTTGGCCCGGTGAGCCTGAGAAGCGGAGATCATGAGGGTAGACGTAACGTCGTCACCGGCAAGAGTAGCAGCAACGGGCTCTCTCTGCCCATCAAGCCCTTTCATCACGTTGTGAGCATCACATTCCCGAGTTTACATTCCACTCTGCTAAAATACCTCGAGTTGATTCTATTTTTCACTCCACGATAAGAGCCTTAGGTTTTGTTCTTGTTGTTGATACAATTCTGTTGTTTAATGAGCATGTACCAAGCACTCATCCATAAATGTCAGGATGGAGGCAGTGTAGAAACACCCAAAGCAGCAAAAATAAATCAGTTTGAGATGAGAAATTTGCACAGGAACAATCAAGAGTTGACCAGAGACCTGTAACGCATTATAAAGAAAGCACTTAGAATTTCCTTCACTGTAAGAAATGGGATAGAATCTTGGGTAGGGGAGTGATGTCAAACTGGTTTCTTTGACTTTATTTTTATTTTTAAATGTTTGTTTATTTTTGAGAGAGGAGAGAGACAGTGTGAGCAGGGAAGGGGGGGAGAGAGAGAGAGGGAGACAGAATCTGAAACAGGGTCCAGGCTCTGAGCTGTCAGCACAGAGCCCGATGCAGGTCTCAAACTCACAAACCATGAGATCATGACCTGAGCCGAAGTTGGATGTTCAACCTACTGAGCCACCCAGGCGCCCCTGGCTTCTTTGACTTTAAATGTTTAAGAACCTTGATATACTTGGATATGTCTGCTTTGGTGGGGTCAGACGGCCTCGCGCAAACTGCTTAAGGGGTATTTCTAGTCTTACCAGAGGGTCTCATGGGACAAAGCATCACGGAGCTTTGTGCTAAATGCAACAGAGAGGAGTGCCCTGCTTTTTTCATCTGATGTGTTCGAACAGATTTCTGTGTCACAGAACTTTTTAAAAAGAAAAACTGGAGTCTCTTCAGTGTTCATTCCTCTACAAGTTCTCTCCCTCTCTCCCCGCCTTTCTTTCATATTCAGGAATATAATTTCATGTTTACATTTACATATACTAAAATTCACCTTTTTCAGTTCAAAGTTCTGAGCTCTGAGCCTGGCAAATGCACAGGGTGAGGTGACAACCATGCCCACCGGGACATGGAGTGATGGCACTGCCCCCCCCACACACACCAAGCCCTCCATTCCGCACCTTTCTAGACAAACCTTCCCAAGCTCCCAACTCCTGGCAACCGCTGAGCTTTGTCCCTCACTACAGTTGTGCCTTTCCAGATGTCATAGAAGTTAACCATACAATATACAGCCTTTTGAGTCTGGCTTCTTTCAGTTACAGTGTAATTCATAGGAGAACCAACCAATAAGTGTTTACTCCAAGGGCACCTGGGGCACTCAGTCGGCTGAGCATCTGATTTCAGGTCATGATCTCACAGTTCATGAGTTCGAGACCTGCGTCAGGCTCTGTGCTGACATCTCAGAGCCTGGAGCCTGCTTTGGATTCTGTGTCTCCCTCTCTCTCTGCCTCTCCCCCACTCATGCTCTGTCTCTCAAAAATAAATAAAACATTACAAAAAATTTTTTAACAAAGAGTTTGCTCCGCGTTACTGCTCAGTGGAATCCATCGTGTGGATGTACCATGGGATATTTATCCGCTCACCAGTGGAAGGGTATCTGGGTTGTTTCTAGTTTTTAGAGATTGTGAGTAAAACTGCTTTCTCAATAAATGTTTCATTACGTAATGTTTAATAATTGAATGTTCCAGATCTCGACGGATAGCTAATTTAATTGGGCAATCCCTTACTGCTGCGCATTTAAACTGTTTTCCAAGCTGCACTGTTTTTAAAGAACACTACAACCTTATTCAAATGTCTATGTGTGTTTGTTCAATTATTCTCTAGGATAAATACTTGGAAAGAATCCTTAGGTCAAAAGGCAGGCATCACACCTTTCACTGCTTTTGATACATATGACAGCAAAAGGTCCCCTTAGAGAATACGCCATTACTCAACTCCTTGTCCTCATCAATTGATTTTAGCTTTCACCAATTTGCAGGCAAAGATTTTTTAATGACATCTCACTTTTATCTGTCTTTCATGACTTCTATTACATCTCTGTAATGCAGGTCCTTGGGCTTACTGGACATTTTGAGTTTTTTCTTTGGGGAGTTGCCTGTTCTTGTCATTGGTCCTCAGCTTCCTATTGACTCCTTATAATGATCGTTTGTCTATCCCTTATTGCATTTATGTTTTTAACAATGACTCTCAATTTTTTTTAATATACGGAAGTTAAAGAAAAATACACCGTAGTCACTCTTCTCCCTTTTCTTTTTGGATTATTATATTTAACATCATGCCTTTTTTTTTCTATTTTAAGCCTACGTAAGTATTTGATATTTTCATTCTAATTTTTCCAAACCATTTTGGGGACAGTGAGAATATGGGAAGCTTCCTGGCTGAGGCCAAGGTCACCTCACCTCGAGCACATGGCATTGGCTTCTGGCTCTCCAAGGTTGAGCTACTGATGTTAAATGTGTAGGACTCATGTTTTCTAAGGGGGTACATCTGGCTTCTGGAAACGGGGAAGAGTTTCCTAAACTAAATTGAATGTTTTTCCTTGTGACTGAATTTGATTCAAAAATGGCCCCGTTGTCGGGTTTCAGGGGTTCGTTGAGGATCTCAGCAAATCATTCCACCTGTCTTCCCTGGGACAGACTAGTTACAATTCAGAAAGTCTCAAGGGGGATAAAGTGCAAGCTCATGCCAATATTTTCTGAAATGTCACAGCAGGGGTGAGCATCTTGGTCAAAATGTGCATATATATATATATATATTTTTTTTTTCCCAAGGGGACAAACAATCGCTTTGAAAAATATGTAAGTCAATGGGCAGGTGTGATTCATTTTCCATGAGTTGACTGGACAGATTTTGAAGACAGCAGATTTTCTGCTAAGAGAGGCATACGATTATAAGCTTATAGAAAAACGTCACCCTTCAGCAAAACCATAACATACTATGTAATCTAAAAAGCAAGAACCTAGGAAAAGAAAGGAACATACGGACACTGGGCTTCTATGGAAGGTTCAATCCGATCTCTGACTCTCATGTCACTAGTAACTGGACAAATACGCTCCAGTAGTGCTAGATCTCAAGGCTGCAGGCTGTCCCCGGATGCGGTTGTGTTTATTTATTTAGCAAAAGCGAACGCATTTTCAATACCATCTAGACTGTAAGCATTTACCCGAGTTCCCTCTTCCACAATCTGGGACACATAAGGGCACTTGGGGGATGTTCTCACAGAGGTAAACTACCCGTTTCTCCAGGGCTACCTTGCCTGTCCGACGCCATGGTGACGGACCATCTCTGCAGCCGCCAGCCTCACCCCCTTGGCTGGGCTGCCCAGCCATTAGCCTCAGACAGTTCCCCGGCCTTCCCTCGGCAGGCTGACTGCCGCTTCCTTGGCACACCCCCTCGGGTCTGACGACACACCACACGGCCACAGTCAGCCGACCGGATTCTACGGCAGGAGGAAGGCTACAAACAGCTTCTGGTCTGAGGTGACCTGGCCCAGCACCAGTCCATGTCTGCTCTGGCCTTTCAGTTTTGGCTTCATGTCCCGTAGGGACCTCTGGCCTCTGAGTGATTCTAGTGCTTTGACCAACGTCTGCCTTTGCCTTCAAGGCTCAGTCCGGCTCCCCTCCTGGATTCGGGGCACCCCTGAGAGCTCCCCTGCCTCACACTTACAGAACAGATGGAAAAGCGGGCTTCGCCTGTGGCGTTTTGGACAGTGTGGAGAAAGGAGATACAAAGGTAATTTGCCTCTGTTTATGGCTAGGAATACATACCACAAGCAGTTCTTGCTGGAAATGCCCTAGTTTTAGTTCAATGAATACAGAAGCATACAATGTCTTCAGTTTCCCTTCGTATCACCCTAATGAATGGCCGTGTGTAGTTCTACAGCGGTTAACTAAACTAATAATGATTTCGTCTTAAAAAAAAAAAAAACAACCCCAAACAACAACTTTAAAAACAAGAGAGGCTGAACACTTTACCATGGGTACGTATTACTTTTGAGACCAGAAATAATTCTCTATTTTCATAAAAGGGTAAAAATATGTCTCTCCAAGGCAAAGAAGAAACCAAGACGAGTAATAAGGTAGAGCTCAGAAACACAACCAAATTCCCTTTTTATCTCCATAACTAACTTATCCTACAACAGAAAGGCAGGCTTGGTTGGGTATAATTTATATTACAATTAGCTTTCTTTTCCATATTAAGAAAGGCAGTTTGAAGTAAGTTTTTTTTTTAAAGTAGTTCCAAAGAACTTGAAAAGAAAAAAAAAAAAAACACCAGAAATGCTCTAGTCCAAAGCCAGGACACGGTTTTGTATGGGCGGCAGATAATTTAATATTTGAGAAGCCTTTTCAACATTCTCCAACTGCAACCAAAACTAAAGCAATACTTAGAGGAACAAAATAAATGAGTAAGCAAATAAAACCCAATATCTATATAATTATCCACAGACCAACCAATTCAGGGACAATAACACAGAGGAGCATTTCAGCTAATTCAAGTTCAAAATAACGGAACAATCATTCACGATCTCACAACAGCAACCAACCTTGTGGCTAATTTTACTGTTAACAAATGAGGGATGGCTGCCTGATCCGTCAAAAGACTTAAAATCGATTCTGTACAAGTTGATGAATTGCAGGCGTCGAACACGGAGTACGATGGACCTTCTTGGTTGGCTCTCACCCTCTTTCCCCATATAAACAAGTGTAATGTCCAGTTTTGAGTGTCTGAAAGAGCAGGAACGTGCAATGGTGTCAATGTAGAGAGTGTGCCCCTCGGGCTTGGTCTAGTCTCTTCTTCTGGCGACAGATCCATTTCGTCTTGGAGAAGTGCCCCTCCTACAGGCCAACCCTAATCCTAACCCTAACCGTCACTGCCTGTCACTGCCCCTGCTCACACAGGCTGGCTCGCCACCCAGCTGGACCAGTCACCCTCTCCAGCACCGTCGGACAGCACTTAATGCAACAATGGGCCCGTTGTCCAGGTCAGGCCGTTAGACCCTTTGCTGAAATTGTCCCCACTGCAATCCTTTCAGGAGCAAAACAAAGAATTTTAAGCCCAGAGCTCCCTGAATCTAGCCTCAGAGAGAAGGCAGCCCAAGGACATGAATCTGCCATGTGAAGAGATGTGCAGAGAAGCCAGGGAAAGCATAGGGAGACTTCTGACAAAGATCTGAACCTCAGGGCCCATTCTCCCAACGGCTACCTGAACCTCTACCCTTCCTCCAGTGTGGTCATAAAAGCCAGTCAATTTTCGGGGGGGCCTGGGTGACTCGGATGGTTGTGTCTGACTCTTGGTTTTGGCTCACGTCATGATCCCACAGTCATGAGATCGAGCCCTGCATCAGGGTGGTGATGGAGCCTGCTTAGGATTCTCTCTTCTGCCTCTCTCTCTTCCCCTTCCCTGCTCCCACTCTCTCCTTCTCTCTCACTCTCTCTCAAAATAAATAAACTTTAATAAAAGACAACACTAACTTTTCCTTTACGCTTACATGAGTTTGAGTTGGTGTCTATTCTTTGCACTCAAGGAGTCCTGACTTGTGTGGACGGTAACCATAGGGTCTGTGCATTCTCAAGAGTGATGACCTTACTGGGTTGTCTTGGTAGCCCCTGTTTTCGGGGCACTTCCTTTTTAGCCCACCAGGGCGGCTTCTGGGGGTCTTGGTTCTGCTCTGCGTCCCACTCCCCTCGCTGAGGCTCACTGGTCCAAGGGTAGCGCCCAGGGCAATCAAGCTGTCATCTCTAGAAATTAAGATTTTCACTTGAGAGAGACGTTGGGGGCTTCTTGGAACAGGGGCACTCTAGCAGGAGAGGAAGATGCTCTCAGGTGGTTTGGTCCTTTCCTTCTGGAGTCTTCGCTGCTCAGCCCCCTCCACACTGAGGCCCGTGAGCTGCCCGAATCCTTCTAGCACATTCTAATGCATAATCAGATACCGAAATCATATTCTAGAAGTGGTGTGAGTCAGAATTAATTCAGCTTGGTGACTACCTGAGGAGCGTGGGAAGGCAGGAGCTAGGGTGGCGCCCAACTTTCTTGCTGAGACATCTTGGCAGAGGAGACGCCCGTCTCCGAGGCGGGACCAGAGCTGCTTTGGCAAGGCAGAGCCGCCACAGGTAGGCTCACTCGGGGCCCACCCAGGAGTCAGCTGCAGCCTGTCCCCAGAGCCTTGGCATCAGAGAGCCAACCGTTCCCCCCGACAGGAAGTGATTTCTTTAGGGGAGAGAGAAGTACATTTCCATTCTCCTTGAATCGCTTCCTCTTCGTGCACAGAGAACCATTTGCAGCCAGCAGTTGCCACCTGACTGCCTTCCGAGCTGGGGACGCCCCCGTGATGTGTGCGTGGTGGGTCCTTGCAAAGCATCTACCCCCACCTGCCTTCCACCTTCCGGCTCCAGTGTGGTTGGGGCACTTGCTCACGGCCAATTCTAAAGGACAGTCTACTTGATGGCTCTCACCCCTGGCTACACATTAAAATCAACTGAGGAGCTTTCAAAAAATACCAATGCTTAGGATCCACGTGTGCATGTGTGTATGTGTGTTGTTTCTACTCTTCAGCTATTGTGAATAATGCCGCTGCCATGAATGTGGGTGTCCAAATCCCCCCCCCCCGCCCAGTGGGGAGATTTTTAAAAAGCTTTCCGTGGGATGTGACTATATAGTCAGTGAGAACCGTTGGGGCGTGGTCATCCCTGGTGGCTGCAAGAGGTCCAGGGGGTAGAGAGAGGCCACCTTTGCTGGCCCGCCCCGGCTGCTCCACGCTAAGTACGGTCCTTGTCACATCAAGTCATTAGCAGCTCACACGTCTGTCACCATCAGCACTCAGAGACCCAGGAGGGTGAGGCAGGTTTTGTTTCCACGTGTATCTCACTGATTTAGCTCCCAGCCTGGCACCTGCCGTGAACTATTAAGTGGCTTCTGAGTGAAGAAATCTGACAATCCGTAATTTAACTTGATCCTGGAACTGTCCCCTCCTGCTACTAGGAATTATGTGTTGTTGAACCCTGGGCCGTGCCTCCGGCCCCAATCGGGCCTGGGCCTGAGTCACACTCCACGATCTTTATGAAACACAATTACACATGTGGGAGAAGCCCCAGGGGCGATGGCGGCATGGGGTGGGGGTGAGGGGGTACAGGTTTCTACAGCTTTGCTCCAGTTTCTTCTGGGACGGATGCTCCAGCGAGAACAGCTGGACCCACTCCTGTGGCTGAATGAGAGGCTTAAATGGTCTTCCCCACAAATAGCAGCTTCCCATCCCCATAACCCACTTCATAAAGACAACACAGCCCCCAAGCTGTGTCTTTCTTAAGGCGGGTTTTCTGTGCCCTTTACTCATGTCTAAGTCTCCACATTCTCACGCAGATGGTTTTCATTTCAACCCGGATTCTCGCGATCCCTTTTTATGAAGCCTGCGGAAATTAAAAGGTAGCTCCAGATAAAAGGGACGCTGAAATGCCCGAGAGGGTGCTGGCAGGTTCCACACTGAAGTCCGCGGACGTACTTGGAGAGAGCCTCCTTATCACGCGGAGCAGCGGTGTGGCGAATTGAGAATGATCTCCTCTCCTGTCCCCCCCGCCCCGTGGGCTCAGAAGCCAGATGCCTGTGGCACGGGCATGGGGACCGCACGGACGTGTCTCGGGAGGGAGATGGAGCACTGGTCCCCCAACTGCTCCTCCAGTGTCTCCAAGATCTGGTCAGGCCAGGTCGAGGATGGGTGGGGGCTGAGTGTCGTGCAAGTTCAGGGTCAGAGCTGGTCTTTGTTTAAAAGCTGGATATTGTGGGGTGGGGGGCCTGGGCAGCTCAGTCAGTGAAGCATCTGACTTTGGCTCAGGTCATGATCTCATGGTTCGTGGGTTCGAGCCCCGTGTTGGGCTCTGTGCTGACAGCTAAGCCTGGAGCCTGCTTCGAATTCTCTCTCTCAAAATAAATAAATAAACTTTAAAAGAGAAATGTGGATATTTTGTTTATTGTGGACATCTTTTGCATTTAATGCATTTTTTGTATTATTTTGTTTTTCTCAAGAATTCCATTTGGATCATTTATCTTGGTCGCGGCGCTCCTTCCGTGTGGCCCTGACCTGCCTGTCCTGACACCCAGCCCCAACTCCAGTGGCTCTCAGCTTCTCCTTGCCTTTTTTTTTTTTTAATTTTTTTTTAACATTTATTTATTTTTGAGAGACAGAGAGAGACAGAACATGAGCGGGGGAGGGGCAGAGGGAGAGAAACACACAGAATCGGAAGCAGGCTCCAGGCTCTGAGCTGCCAGCACAGAGCCTGATGCAGGGCTCAAACCCACAAACCGTGAGATGATGACCTGAGCCGAAGTCGGACACTCAGCCGACTGAGCCACCCAGGTGCCCCTCTCCTTGCTTTTCTGAGCGAGCCTGTGCCTTCAGGGGAAAGCATGGTGTCTCTCACCAAATCCCATGCAGCCATGAGCCCCCTTTCTCTGCGTTTGTGTTCTCCCAGTCCTCTGCTTCTGCTCATTCTTACAGGTTCTCTCACTCCATCCGTTCACCTCTGCTGCTTCTGCACTCCACTCCCCCCCGCCCCGACCCCCGCCACCCTTCCTCCAATAACCAACACCAGACACCAGGAGGACCAGTAGGAGGGTGGCCTTTCCCCAGAATGGCCTCCGGCTAACACAATTTTTGAGCCTCACACTGAGAGTAACACCATTAGCAAGGGCCTATCCCTTTCTAGAGAAATCTTCCTTGTCCCAATTACGATGATAAATCGTGCCCTGTGGTACGCCATGGCCAGCCTCAGGCTCTGGATCTTCAAGGCAGCTGGCTGGCACACCCGGAAACGGAGCTCTGAGATTATTTCTGCCGTGCATTATAACCATCGCAGCCCTAGAAACACGCCCAATGCGGTAAAAGGGTAGGTGAACCTTTAAATGCAGACGCGTCTCTCTGCGTTCCCACCACCGCCAGCCCAGAGCAGTCTGGAAAGGAAGCAAGGCCCATGCTTCTGGGCTCTTTTGACCTGGAGGGACCCTCTCCTTGGAGAAGGCAGCTGGGATCCTTAAAATCCAGGCCCATCTCTGTGAGGACCTAAGCGGGAACCGTATGCACACGCCCCCATCCTTGACCCTGGGTGTTCCTTGTGCATCACCAGTAAACCAGCATGAAAATAAGTGGCCCGAGTCTCTGTTGCCATTCTAGTCAATCTTCTGAGTCACGAAAGTCTGACCCCAGACAGCCTCCTCAATATTGTCTTTGTTTTTTTTAAAATAAAAACATTTTAAAAATATTTATTTACTTGAGAGAGAGAGAGAGAGAGAGAGAGAGAGAGTGAGAGAGGGGAGGGGGAGGGAGGGAGAGAGGAGACACAGAATCCGAAGCAGCCTCCAGGCTCCGAGTTGTCTACACAGAGCCTGACGCGGGGCTCGAACTCACGGGCCACCTGAGCTGAAGTCGGACGCTTAACTGACTAAGCCACCCAGGCGCCCCTTCCTCGATATTATCTTAATGATTCCTTATTATTACTATGCAGGGGGTCACAACATAATAAGTACTTACCTCACTGGCCTGATGGGAAGTATAATTACATATGCAAATAGCTGTAGCAGTTTACAGTGTGAGGAACACGCTGTGCACTGGCCACGGTGTCATTGGGACAATCACCCCAAGACACGCCCACAAGGACTTACCAGAACCGTGTGCATCCCGGTGTAGACTCTGCTGAGACACACCAAGGTGGAAAATACCACAGCCATCAGCAACCCCAAAGCAAAGGGATACTGTCGGGGGAAGAAGAAAAAACAAGGCGATTAGACCATGTAGTTTGACCCGGTGGGAGGAGAGGATTCCTGGCTGAATAGCATCAATCTTGATTCCCCTGGACCAGTCGTCTGATGGTCTAAAACCGTCTGAAAAGTGGGAAAGCGGACCCAAGAGAAGGGGAGGGCGCTGGGGGGAAGTGTCACAACATAGAATCGTACAAACCAGGCCTCGTTAGAACTTGGCCTTAAGCCAGTTTTAGAGAAGTAAATACTTTTTTATTTCGACCTCTTCTTCTTCAGAGAGTAACACGCATGAAGTGCACAATCCTGAGCGAGGGGCAAGGTGGATGGGCGGTACGATCGGCGGGGGTTCAAGCAGCTGCGTCCCCACCGAGCGCTGGGTGGTAAAGTCTGGCAACCACCGGCTCCCAACGGAAGTCCAGGAGCAATGGGCCCAGGCTAAGAATGGGCACCTTTGCAGGCAGACGTTAAGGCAAAAATCCAGACTCGCCTGAATCTCAACATTTGCTGGTGGGTAACAACAGCAGTCAGAGGACTACGGCTCATGCAGAGTCAGTCATATAAAAAACATACGGATATTCTGCTCATAAACAGAGACGTAGAGATATGACCCATGTGCTTCAAGCACTGACGCCTGTGGTGTTTCACGGTGAGACGAATAAAGACGACAGTGAGCTGTCTCCGTTACGTGAAGCTCTGGACGGTCACCCACTCCACTGGTCTTCACACAACTCTAGGACGTGCATTCTACTATAAGGTCCATTCCACAAGTGAAGAGACCGTTAACCTTGACAATCAGCTACATCCCTATTGAACTTAAGCACAATGATGGTTTCCCATTAATCATCCCATTTGATCCTCACTGTAGGAGCTGGGCTCAGAGAGGCAGACCGACTTGCCCAAGGTCACACAGCCGGTGAAAGGTAAGTCAGAACCAGAAGCCATAGCTTCCCTGTCCAAGTCCAACATGTTCTTTTTTTTAGTTTTTTAATGTTTATTTATTTTTGAGAGAGAGAGAAAGAAAGAAAGTGCTAGTAGGGGAGAGGACCGAGAGAGGGAGACAGAGAATCTGAAGCAAGCCTTATGCTGTCAGCCTGACACGGAGCTCAAACTCACAAATCGTGAGATCATGACCTGAGCCGAAGTCAGATGCTCAACCGACTAAGCTACCCAGGTCTCCCCCCCAACACATTCTTTCTGATATAAGATGTGAATACAGTCACACATGGTCGTACATCTTTTCTTAAAATTTACCATTAACTGGGTCTCAGATATTAAGAAAAAGTGTTAAAAATTAATGAGTTAATGCATTCAGAAGTTAGAGTTGAGGCATTAGCCTGAACGCGCGTAAAGAAACCCTATTTAGAAATGTTACAGCAAATAACCCAAATTGCTAAATGTATCTACTATTAAAAATTGACTAGCAAGGGGCACCTGGGTGGCTCAGTTCATAATCTCATGGTTTTGTGAGTTCAAGCCCCGCATGGAGCTCTGTGCCAGCAGCCTAGAGCCTGGAGCCTGCTTGGGAATCTGTGTCTCCCTCGCTCTGCCCCTCCCCCACCCGTGCTCTGTCTCTCCCTCTCAAAAATAAACATACATTAAAAAAAATCTTTTTAATTAAAAAAACAATTGACTAGGACAGAAGTCCACAACAACTCAGGCTGAAAACTGCTGCATCACGGGAGCTGAAAAGCATTTTTAAAGAAGGACCAAGTGTCCCTGAAAGGAGCGTATAATTGGTTGTTGTTGCTGTTTTCTTGCAGTCCGCTGCTACTTGACGCTTTTCTCCTGTGCAGCGTCGGCACGCTCACAGGCCTCTCTGGATACTGAGGACCAGCCCTCGGCCCGCCGTGTCCTGCTGGGGCAGGTGCCCTGCCTACGACGGAGCTCAGAAGTCTCTGCGTTAAGTTAGTTCAGAGAGGCAGTCCTGGAGAGCACATACATTTCTGATCCTGGCATGACTTACGGTTTCAACAGAAGATCATACCTAGTGGGATAAATTCCTGAGACCTGTCCCTTTCCCACCCCAGAAACTGAGGTCTGACCCCAAGTGACCAGATAGAAGACCGCAGAGATAGGCCCGAGACCCGGCGCTAACCCTGTCTTTGTCCAACTACGTCAGGCTGACCCCTCTAGTTCTGCACAACGTAGAACACGGAACGTCCCTGGGTTTTGAGGGTGTAGGGACAAGGCGGAACAACACGGTCATTTACTGACAAGACTGCTAGGTTTAATGAAATCGAAATTTTCCAGAGTGTGAAAGGGAGAAACGATTAAATTAAATGCAAGCTTGGGGCAAAACTTCTCAGGTAGGCAAAGCAAAACTTGACTGCAGTACTGATGTAGCTTTTAAAAGTCTGGCTGTAATTGGCATCTAAGCATGTATTAATGAAGGGACATTCTTCCGTTTTCAACAGTTGGTAATCTCTTGTCATTTAGAGAGGAGTCTAGAAGACATGGAGCCGTTATTTCTAGTGGTTGAGCCCCAACCATGGGCAGAGGCATCCCTAGGAGCCAATGTGGGGCACAGACCCTTTCCTGCCCCGGGCCCTGGGGATTCAAGCAAGAGGATTAATCTGGAGGAGTCATCTCAGCCCTGGGGGACCCTAAGCTGCTCGCGTCTGCTGCAAAGATGAGAAAACCGATCACGTGCTGTCTAGTCGGGAGCTCCGGGGGGGGCCGGTGCTCTGGCGGGGGGACTCCACAACCCTGGGGCCTGGGGCAGTCCATGTTATGCTTGTTGGGGCGGGGGCTGAGGTGGGGAGTGTTATTACCGGGGGTGTGCCTTTCACTCTGAGGCACAGCCTGACTTGGATGCGAACCCGTATGTCACTTTCTCTGTGAAGAAATTGTCACTGATGGCTCAATACATTTCAGTCTCCCCCCCGCCCCCCCATCTTTATTTCATAAACCTCAAAGCACCCCCACAGAACAGAAAACTCTGAAGCAGAACCTGTCTTTGCCACTTCATGGCATGGGTGGTGGCCTCACCTGGTATCTGTCCATGGTAGAGATGAGGAGGGTGAAGGAGATGGCGGTGGCCGCCATGGCATGAGTAGATGGCATTCCATACTCAGCAATCACTCTCTTCTCCAGTTTCACGACGGGAGGGGAGAAGGGGCGGGGCCACTTCAGGATATCCTTGGCTATCTGGCCAACGTACATCACCAGCTGCAAAACCAAAGGACTGGGGTGAGTCTAACCGAATATGTGAAATCCCGCGGTTGTGTGAATTTATTTTGGGGTTCCCCAGTCTGTTGGCTAAAATTCCCTTCCTCTCGGACCCAGCTACCTCCTGGGAAAGTCTTGTTGGATGCTGTCTTAGTCTATAAAAAGAGAACTCCAGAAGACCACTGGGCCCCTATGATAGGACATTAACACGTATCTTAATTTGAGTGATATACTTAACAAGCATTTCTCTAGTTCCTGTGTGGGCCCAGGTACTGTTCTAAGAGCTTTACAAATATTAACTCACTTAATCCAAAGACATCTATAGAATGCAGGTGGTCAATGAGATTTGAATCCAGGGAGTTTTGCTTCAAAATCTGTGCCTTATGCTACATGATAATACCTCAAAACCTAGGATAGTTCTCAAATCAGACAGTCTTTGTTCTCAAGTTTTAACCAGAAAAGGGACTGTTCTGGGGTGTGTGGGTGGCTCAGTTGGCCGAGTGTCTGACTTCAGCTCAGGCCATGATCTCACGGTTCGTGGGTTCAAGCCCCATATTGGGCTCTGTGCTGACAGCTCGAGAGCCTGGAGCCTGCTTCGTATTCTGTGTCTCCCTCTCTGTCTCTGCCCCTCCGCCACTCATGCTCTGTCTCTCTCTCAAAAATAAACATTAAAAAAAAAAAAAGCGACTGTTCTTATAGAGCTTCTGCTTAAGAATGTTTTGTGGGGGGCACCCGGGTGGCTCAGTTGGTTGAGCGTATGCCTTCGGTCCAGGGCATGATCCTGTGGCTCATGGGTCCGAGCCCTGGGCCAGGCTCTGGGCTGACAGCTCAGATTCTGCTTCAGATTCTGTGTGTGTCTCTCTCTCTGCCCCTCCCATGGTCATGCTCTGTCTCTCTCTGTCTCTCAATGATAAATAAATGTTAAAAAGACGTTTTTTAATAAAAAAATAAACAAATTTTTTAATATTACTCAATTTTTGAATGTTACCCTGTTACTCTTAATGTAGGCAACATACTAGATACAATTTAATTTCTTTCAGTAATTAGGAGCTTCAGTAAGATAAATGGCAGGAGTATTTTCAACCCTCAGATAAAGACAACTCAATCTAGAGGTTTTTCTCAAGTGATTTTTCATGATGACATTAATGAAGAAACTGTTCCCCTCCCTTCTTTTACTTAAAGCACAAGACGGAAACCAGAATCTGACTTCCGATTCCCTTCAGGGGTAACAGAACTGTGAACCACAGACCCCCTTTGTCAGATTGTCTCAGGATCGGGTGTAAAGATGGAGGAGCTACCCATTTACTCAAGTCTGCATTTGCCCCTCCAAGTGCGGTCTGAGGATGCGCCGTCTGCGCCCCACCCTGGGCACGGGTCTCAAACGCGGAACTTCAGGCCCCAGCCTGGACCTCCCCAGTGAGCACCCGGCTTTCACAAGACTCTCAGGTGGCTCGTGTGCACGGGAGAATTTGAGAAGTCCCTCCGGACACTGCGTTCTCACACGGGTCCCTTTGTCCTGGGCTTTAATCATAAACCTCCGCATCTCACCATGACCGGATCGATTTTCCTAGGGCTTTGTTTAGCTCGTGATGGATGGAGTTCTCTCGCTCTGGAAGGAGATCCACTATGAAGGGCTGTTTCAGAAATAATTTTCATCAGTCAGCCAGCATGCTTTAGGGTTTTCCACGTTCTGGGGCTTTCTTTTAGCTCGCTTAATTCCGAGCACACTCGCACCCCCCAGAAGGGACTGCTGATGTTTTGTGCCCCAGTGCCATTTTGCTCTGGGTTTAAAAAACCAAGAACCACTGTGTGTGCACAGCAGGCCGAATCCACAGGCTTTAAAGCCTCAGTGACAATCGCTGAATTCCAGAGCTGTGATTTCTAATCGGACTTTGAAATTCAACCTCTTTACCATCCCCTTATTACCAGGAACTACTGTCCTGGAAACGGGCTCACTCTTTTATGTTGGTGCCTCCCTCCTGTGAACCTGTAAGAAACCGCATCAGACTGGCAATTATGTGGGGACGGAAATCTCGCAGCACCGACTACCGGGGGTGTCTCAGACGCCGCTTGAGGTACATTTCTCAACCCCAGCCCTTCCCCGATCACCAGCAAAACCCAAATATCGCAGGCGTAGTAATTCTAGCTTGCTCCGGAGGACTTAAATTCCGCAGACCGGAACCCTTGAAATCATTAAGTGAAGACAGCCAGGGAGCCTCAGACAAATTTTTACGCTTCCTTGAAGGTCACAAGTCCCTCTGACTCCATTTCTAGTTTGCCTTCTACGTTTGAAGGATGTTTTTAAGAATTAGGACAGTTGTTCCTTTCATTTAACAAATATTACTACCACATCATATTGTTTCTGATCGATACATTTCAAATGTCAATTATTGTAATGACAGCTCTCTTTAGAGAGAAAGTAGAGCTCTATTGTTCAAGTCCTAAGGAATGCCACTCGTGGGGTGGCGAGGCCTGTCTCTGCCCTCACACTCATTACAGCGAAGCCACAATGTGCTGAGCCCCGGATTAGGTCCCCATGACACAAACGGAAGATCTCAACATAACGCAAACATGCTTGGAAAAAAATTAGCCAACAAATCCTATGGATATATATCTATGTAGAGAATGAAGAAGCCAGAACAAAGACAAAGGAAAAAGAAGTATGTACTATACAATCCTGTGTTTATGAAATTCTTGAAATGTTTACTTTATAGCACAGAAAGCAGACCAATGATTGCCAGGAAGGGGGGGGGGAAGGAATTACAAATGGGAAATGTACATAGGCTCAAATATTGCAACCCGTGCATTTTAAGTCTGTGCAAAATTTGGGAATGCACTGATAATTATGGAATTGGACATTTTTAATGGGTGGATTGTACAGCATGTGAATTATACCTCAATAAAGCTGTTAAAGATGTGCGGTTTATTGTAGGTCAATCATATCTCAAAAAGTGGTTGTCTTAGCTTGGGTTGCCATAGCAACAAAACACGGGCTGGTGGCTTGTAAACAACGGAAATTAATTTCTTACATTCTAGAGGATGGCAAGTCCAAGATCAAGGTGCCAGCAGATTTGGTAACTGGTGGGGACCTGCTTCCTGGTTCACAGACAGCCATCTTGTCGCTGGGTCCTCACATGGGGGAAGGAGTGAGGAAGCTCTCTGGGGTTCCTTTTACTTGGGCACTCGGCCTATTCATGAGGGTCCACCCTCATGACCACAGCACCTCCCAAAGGCCCTACCTCCCAATACAATCCCATTGGGCACTAGGTTTCAACATGTCAATGTTTCAGAAGTTCTCAAGTATGAGGAGATGTGTGGGGTGGGCCTGGCCACGAGACTCTGTGTGGAGGGGCATCTGGATGTTCAGCTTATTTGTATGTTCGGGAAAGAGGCATAGCCAGATGGGATCTGTCCTCTGGTATCCTGGGCAGAATGGGGGCAAAGACATCAAGATTGAGGGAAAGAGACCAGGCAAGAGAATATTGCAAAATCCAGGGGAGATAAAGGTGGGATCAAGGTCAGTAAAAGTGGGGCAGTAGAAATTTTTAAATGATTTGGGGCTCTTGCATGGCTCAGTCGGTTGAGCATCCAACTTCATGATCTCATGGTTCGTGAGTTTGAGACCCGCGTCGGGCTCTGTGCTGACAGCTCAGAGTCTGGAGCCTGCTTCGGATTCTGTCTCCATCTCTCCCCACTCCTCCCCTGCTCTCACTCTGTCTCTCTCTCTCAAAAATAAACATTAAAACCAATTTAAAATAAAAGGAATAATTTTAAAATGTGTTTTGAAGACAAAGGAATGTTGAACAGGTTTATAAGTGTAAGAAGACTAGCAAGTAGAAATTTATTTATTTATTTTTTAATTTATTTTTTAATTTTTTTTAATGTTTTATTTATTTTTGATACAGAGAGAGACAGAGCATGAAAGGGGGAGGGGCAGAGAGAGAAGGAGACACAGAACCGGAAGCAGGCTCCAGGCTCTGAGCTGGCTGTCAGCACAGAGCTTGACGCGGGGCTCGAACCCACGAACATGAGATCTGACCTGAGCCGCAGCTGGAGGCTTAACCGACTGAGCCACCCAGGCGCCCCGCAAGTAGAAATTTAAATGAGAGAGAAAAAACCCTAGAAATTGATGGACTAGGGACTCAGACGTGATTGTGTACATGGCAGTGTGTAAGTTCCGAAGGGCAAGACTACTGGTCCTCTCAAGGGACATGTGATCTCCTGGCAGACACTCTCGGTTGCGCGATGACTGTGGGCCCCACCAGCATTAAGAGGGGAGGAGGCCAGGGATACTGTGCACCATTCAATACACGAGACCGCCACCTTATGAAACTGCTTTTTGTGTCTAACATGACGCTTGAGGTCTCTGCCAGACACCCTTGTACGTGAGCACCTGCCTGTAATCCTCTGAACGGAGAGCCTAACTCTGTTATAAGGATCCACCGAATATTTTCTTGCAAGGTTTGAACATACACTGAAGTTTCTGAGAGTAGAACTACCAAGTAAACTGGGGGAAGACTGAATTTTGGTTGGTTTGGAACTTTAGAATTGCTCGCCATCTGGGGAAACTGAGTCACCCATGGAAAGCGTCTCCATGCGTCAGAGACTCGTACGCCACATGCCTGTGTCCACAGCACCGTAGCTGACACACCGTGACACTGTTAAAGGTTCAAGGATCCGACTATTTCCCTATGTGGACGCGCCCTCGCATTTACTTATTTATTTATTTATTATTTCTAAAGTTTATTTACTTTGAGAGAGAGAGAATGCATGAGCAGAAGAGGGGCTGAGAGGGAGGGAGAGGGAGAGAGGGAGAGGGAGAGAGAGACAGAGAGAGAATCCCAAGCAGGCTTCACACAGTCAGTGCAGAGCCCCACATGGGGCTCGAACTCACGAACCGTGAGTTCATGATTGGAGCTGAAGTCAGACAGTTAACCGACTGAGCCACCCAGGTGCTCCAGCATTTACTTATTTTAAAGGTCACCTTATTACAAGGCAGAGTTTTAGAAATTATGTAAGTAGGTCATATTTTCTATGAATCTCACTGAAAGAAAGCAGAGCAGGCACTATAATACATTTAGAATACAAAACCAGCACGCTAAGTTTAGGAAGCCACACACAGAAGACCACATATTGCGTCATCCCCCTTATATGAACCGGCAGATCTATAAAGACGAACAATAGATTAGTGATGGCCTATGGCTTGGAGGCCAGATATCTATAATCAAGGAGTCAGAGGGACCACATTCCTACAGGTTTGCCTCTTCCTGTTTCTGGTGGCTGGAGGCCCTCCGAGGCTTGCAGCCCAATCTCTGCCACTGTGGTCACTTGCCTCTTCCTTTTCCCTCCATCTCCTGCCCTTCTGCCCATTTCAACTCTTCCTCTGCCTTTTGCTTACAAGGGAAACTGTCACTGGACTGAAGACCCACTCAGATCTCCTCATCTCAAGATCCCGAACTGAATCCCATCTGCCATCCTTCTTTTTCTAAAAAAGATAGTGTTCACAGGTCCTGCATATCAGGATGTAGATGTGTCTTTGAAGTGGACCATTTAATCCACTATATTCAGCAAATAGGGAGTGTGAGTAAAAGACCACGCATCGTGCTGGTTTGGGGATTACCACGGAGAACAACACAGATCCGATCTTTGTTCTCATGGAGCATAAGGACTGAAACATTGGCAGAAAGTATGGATCTGACAGATTCAAAAAGCCTGAAACATTAAAAAGGTTACTGCAGATACAAGCGTCACATATCATTAGGGAATTACGAAATAAATAAAACAATGAGATATCATTACACATCTATCGGAATGGCCAAAATCTACAACACTGACACCACCAAATGCTGGTGATGATGTGGAGCAACAGGAACGCTCATTCATGGCTGGTGGGAATGCCAGATGGCGTGGCCACTTCGGCAGTCAGTTTGGTGGGTTATGACCAAACCAAACATTCTCTGACCGTAAGATTCAGCAGTCGCGCTCCTCGGTATTTAACCCAAATGCATTGGGTTAATTGAACCTGTACACAAGTGTTTATGGCAGCTTTATTCCTAAGTGTCCAAACTCAGATGTGACCAAGATGTCCTTCAGCAGGTGAATGGGGAAATGAACGGGGGTACATCCGGACAAAGGAATATTATTCAGCGCTAAAAGAAATGAGCTTTCAAGCCTGAGAAGACATGGAAGAACCTTAAATCCATACCACTAAGTGACAAAAAACGATCTGAAGAGGCAACATTCTAGATGATTCCATCCTATTATAGGATAATCTGGAAAAGGTAAGACTGTGGAGACGTAAAAAATCAAAGGTTGCCGGATATTGGAGGGGAGGAAGGATGACTAGGTGGAGACACAGGATTTTTAGGGCAGTAAAACGACTCTGTAAGATACTATAATACACGTCGTTACACATTTATCCAAACGCATTGAAGGTACAACACCAAAGGTGAACTGTGAACTATGGACCCTGGGTGATTATCATGGGTCGGCTCAGATCATCAGCTTTAACGAACGTGCCGCTCTAGTGTGGGATGTCCATAATGGGGCCAGGTCATGCTTGGCTGAGGTCAAGGGATATGGGAAATCTCTACACTTTCCATTCAGTTTTGCTATGGGCCTAAAACAGCTCTAAAAAGAAGTCTATTAAGAAGAGTAGGATTGCAGAAGAGAACTACCTACCGAACTCCATTTAGTTTGCAGTTAAAGAGTGTAATGATTAACTTGACGTGGCTTGTCCTAAATGGAGGGCTTCGCCCTGTATTGTGGAAGGGTCCTCCTATCTAAAGGGACCAAATTAAGTTCCATCATCCATCACATTCCTTTGGACGGAGGCCCCAGAGGCCTATGTGTAAAGGAAAAATTCATGAGAAGAGGCAAGGCAGGAAGCAATTATAGATCATTAACGCTTTAGCAAACTGTCTGGGTCCCCTCCACGGTGCTGGGCCCTGTAGCGTTTTGTGACAAGAAATTAGTCTATTTTCTTACTTCTGTCCTGATTATAAGATAAAGGAAATATACAGGTGGGGGTAGAAAAATCCCGTTCTCTGGATAGTCTACTGTTGATCCCAAGCAGACAAGGGTTTTCTAGTATATCAATTGTGTCAACACAAAACGTGTCTTACCAGCATGGAAGGACTTCTAACTTGGGGTGTGTTCTTAACATCCGGGCTCCTCTGGTGCAAGCACAGAAAACAGTGCATGTTCTCTTAGTGAGGTAGCCCTGTCTAATCCCAATGGACAACTTTACTGTGTCTAACACATCTCAGATTAACAATACGTTACTCTTCTTTTTTTTAATGTTTTTTAATTTATTTTTGAGAGACAGAGAGAGACAGCATGAGCAAAGGAGGGTCAGAGAGAGAGGGAGACACAGAAACTGAAGCAGGCTCCAGGCTCTGAGCTGTCAGCACAGAGCTCGACATGGGGCTCGAACCCATGAACCATGAGATCAGGACCTGAGCCAAAGCCGGATGCTTAAGCGACTGAGCCACCCAGATGCCCCAACCATACATTACTCTTCACGTTAGTATAAACGAAACCTGGATAGTTTTGAAAATAGAGGATCCTTGAAAGAACATCATTACTAGTAAAGCAGTTACTCATTCTTTTTTATACACGGAGATTGCCTGCTGCCCGATTTGTCCTTCCCCCTCCAACCCAAAGCATCCTCATCCTCATGGTGGAAAGGCTCCACTGCCGTTATAGTAAAAGCTAAGTTTCTGTACGATACAGGGAGGAACAAGGGGCTCTTTTCAAACTACACCCCACCCCCCACCATCCTCCATCCACACACATATTTTGATAAACTTTAACATCTGTCTTCCTTCCGGGTATGCTCGACTGTGGGGGAACGACACTAATGAAAGCGTGCCCCTCAGGTCTCATGGGGTGGAAACATTTTGAGTCGTTGGGATTTATAGCCTCTCCATGGATTTGTTTTTTAAAAGTCGGAAATTAGTTATATCATTCTTTAACTGCTGGAGACTAGAACACTACGGTGTAAGCCAAAGACCATAGCTTCTCCACCAGTACGTACCCATCTTGTTTCTTAGCCCAACTAACCAAAGCGCGTTCTTCTCCTGTTACTGATATGATGATTCAGATAAAGAGAGGCCAGACATCCAACCATTCTACTCCTAGGTATGTGCCCACGAGCACTGAAAACATAGGTCCTCACAGAAACTTGCAGATGAATGGTCTTAGGTGCATCCTTCACGATAGCCAAGAAGTTTAAGCAGCCCAAACATCCATCCACTGCCAGATGGATAAACAAAATGAAGTCTGTCTGTACAATAGGATATTATCTGTCCGTTAAAAACAATGAAATACGGAAACAGGCTGTAGATATGGATGGATGAGCCTTAAAAACAGTATGCTGAGTAGCAGTCAGATAAGGACAAATATTGTATGAGTCCATTTATATGAAATGTTCAGAATAGGCAAATCCATAGAGACAGGAAGTAGATCCGTGGCTGTCTGGGGCTGGAGAGGGGGGAATGGGGATAAGAGTTTTCTACTGGGCAGATGAAACTGCTCTGAATTTAGATGGTGGTAATGGTGCACACCTTCACAAGTACACGAAACACAACTGGGTTCCACTCTTCAAAGAGGTGACCATTATGGTATGTGAATGTCATCACAGTTGAAAGAGAGAGAGAAACGAGACATCAAAATAGGTCCCCAAACATCTCTTCTTTGGGTCCCTGAAGTCCTTTGTTGCAAAGTGATATTGACAACATCTTCCGGTATTGATTCCTGATAAGCGGCTACGGGGCATTAAGAATAATCTTTGCTTCAGGAGCTCCACGCAGCTCTGCCCCAACGCGGTTCTGCAGGGCACTGAGGGGGGGGACCGCCCATGGCACAGAGGAAGTTGCTGAAAATCCGCCTACTCCAAGCCAGGATTAGGGGACTCGTCTGAAAGCAATTTTTAGCTGGCGGGGGGGGGGGGGGGCGCTGTTCAGAGCAACACTTTTACCAAGAGATGGGGCTGCGTTCCTTGTTTACTCGGTGCCCTGTCCCCTCCTCTCCTTGAAGAC
>PJEM01014315.1:0-35815 GCA_004023845.1 Helogale parvula
CCGCCCCCCCCCCCCATCGCCTATTAGGCGCAACTTCCCTGACTCTCCACTCCGGGAGTCACGGAACCTTGCCCGGGAATTGCAGATCCCAATAAAGGCCTTCTTGGCTCCATAACTTGGTCTCCTTCTTTCCTCTCGTCTCTGCCTCCATCCATTAAATCTTACAATAGGAAACTGGGAAAGTTGTGGGAATGGATTCAAGAGTGTTAGCATAAGGAAGCTGGAACATAACACCAAATTAGGCAAAAAGTATCAACATAAAAAGGCACTGACTTGAGATCCTGAATTTAGTATTCAGACTGGGTAGCTGAGATAGTCTAACAATTAGCTTGATTAGTTGACTGAACAGTGGTTATTGTTTGAAAAAAAGACATCATGATTTTAATTCTATTTGTGATTAATTTTTTAAATATTCCTAAGTAGTTTTTAACATACGAAAGTAACAGGGTACCTGGCTGGCTAAGTCAGTAGACATGCAACTCTTTTTTTTTTTTTCAAGTGTTTATTTTTGAGAGCGCACAAGTGGAGAAGGGTCAGAAAGAGGGGAACAGAGGATCTGAAGTAGGCTGTGCACTGACAGGCTGACAGCAGGAAACCCTATATGGGGCTTGAACTCACAAACCACAAGATCATCATCTGAGCCAAAGTCAGATGTTCAACCAACTGAGCCGTCCAGGTGCTCCAACATGCAACTCTTGATCTGGGAGTTGTGAGTTCAAGCCACACATTGGATATAGAGATTACGTACAAATAAAATGTCTTTAAAAAATGCAGAAGAAACATGATCATTGTAATACCATTCAACTAATAAGTTATATAATATTTTAAAAAATAAAAATCCAGATTGGATACCCCTAATCTCCTTCTTCAGAAGTAGCTACTGTTAACCATTGGGTGTGTATTCTTTCAAAAAATTTTAATATATGTGCAAATGTAAATACATATTGTTTGAGCACATTTCTGAGACAGAATCATAGGGACTGAAATTAAGAATAAATCACATACCACAAGGAGTTAAAAATCAAGACTAAATGGAGAGTCATCCCTGTAGGGACTCTATATCCCAAATTATCTGGACTGAATTTGATTTCAATGTTCTGCCCCATTGTTGGACTATCAATCAAATCATATATCCCAAGCTTAGATTTGGAGAATTAAATTATCATAATTAGGCCTCAGAAACAAGAAAAATACTTGTCTCACATAAGCATAGGGAATGAATAAGGGTGTACCTGATAAGTGATATTAAATAAAACAAGGCAAGGCAATGAAATTATAAACTCAGAGGAGTTTGTGCTTGATTTATTAGGTGCTTTGGAACTATTAAGGATCTGAAAAAGGATGTTGGTCAATTAGATACACCAAATATTTAAGAAGTATTCCCTGGGTCCAGGCCTTACTGTGAAAAAAGAAACAGACACACCTCACAAACACCTGCACATTGAACCTACTAAAGTGGGGCTCAAATAACAAGCTGTGAACTTTTGGTTAATTTTTAATCTCTCTAGGCCTCAATTTCCTCCTTACTAAAAAAGGCTAATAACACCTACCTCACAGTGTTAATGGAAAGAACAAATGAAAGGATATTTATGTGAAGATGGATGTGAAGGGGCACTTGGGTGACTCGGTTGAGCATCCCGCTCTTGATTTCATGGGATCGAGCCCTGTATCAGGCTACGTGTGAGTGTGGAGCCTGCTTGAGATTTTCTCTCTCTCTCCCTCTCTCCCCTTCTCATGTTGTCTCTCTAAAAAAAAAATTTTTAAGGGGCACCTGGGTAGCTCAGTCAGTGAAGCATCTGACTTCAGCTCAGGTCATGATCTCAGTTCATGAGTTTGAGCCCCACATCAGGCTCTCTGCTGACAGCTAGGAGCCTGGAGCCTGCCTCAGTGTCTCCCTCTCTCTGCTCCTCCCCTGCTCATGTTCCATCTCTCTCTCAAAAATTAATAAACATTAAAAAACTTAAAAAAATTTTTTTCAGATGGATGTTATAATATAGTGATAGAAATAAAGGTCTTTATCACCTCAATATTACTTTATGTAATAATAACTTATATTGAGTGTTTACTATGTGCTATGCACCTTTCTAAGGGCTTTATATGTATGAACTCTTGAAATTAACATAAGGCCTAATAAGATGTTCAACAATTACTTACTGTGAAGTCTCTATCTAAGTAAATCTTCAAAGCAATTCTATAAAAGCTACTATTAAAAAAATACCATTTTGAAGATCAAGAAGCTGAGGAATAGAGGGGTTAAATAACTTGTACAAGATCACTTACCTAGGAAGTGGCAGAGCTAGGATTTTAATCCACTTGCTACGGTACCTATTATTTTGCATGCAAATTATGTGAGCCAGGGATCCTAAAAGTTTTTTCTATATTTTATAGTGTGCTTAATTCTGTAATAGTCTTGTTAACAAGGAGTTTATTTGGAAGCATTAGAAAAATAAGCCCAGGGGCACCTGACTGTCTCAGAAGAGCATCCAACTCTTGATATCAGGATTATAAGTTCAAGTCCCACGTGGGGTGTAAAGATTACTTAAAATATAAATAAACTTTAAAAAAAAAAAAAAGGAAAGAAAAAGAAGCCCAGACTTAGCTGTTGGATGATGTCATGATACAAACCTAAATTTCATTCTACATGTTTATGCATAGCTATAATCAAATATGTTAGTTTCATTATTTCTGGTGAAAGATAATGTTTTTCCAAGTTTTCCCAATGGAAAAGCTTATCTAGGAGAAAGTTAGCAACAGAGATTCCTGGGCTCCAATCAAGTCTTAATGAATTAAGTTGGCCACAAGAGAGACCTGATAATCTGTAGATTTGACAGGTGGCTCAGGTGTTAGGAACGTTTGGGAAACCCTAGTATAAAGGAAATGGGCGTCTGGGTCCTACTGGCCATTAGCTTTGCTTAAGATTTACATTCAGGGATGCCTGGAAGGCTCAGTCGTTAAGTGTCAGATTCCTGGTTTCAGTTCTGGTCATGGTCTCATAGTTCATAAGATCCAGCCTCATATCAGACTATGAGCTGCTGGTGTGGAGTCTGTTTGGGATTCTCTTTCTCTCCCGTTCTCTGCCCCTCCACTGCTCTCTCTCTCTCTCAAAATGAAAAAATAAACTTAAAAAAATTTTATGTTCAACCTCTGTAACTATCTCTTTCACAGAAATATTTAATCTTATCACTCTTTAGAAATCTGAACAGTTATTTCATGATTTAATATGGTCTCTGATGGGGGCTCCAGGCTGGCTAACTGGAGGAGCCTGCAACTCTTTTTTTTTTTTAATGTTTTCTATTTACTTTTGAGAGACAGAGAGAGAGAGTGTGAGCAGGGCAGGGTCAGAGAGAGAGGAAAATACAGAATCTGAAGCAGGCTCCAGGCTCTGAGCTATCTGTCAGGACAGAGCCCAACATGGGGCTCGATCCCACAAACCACAAGATCATAACCTGAGCCAAAGCCAGACACTTAACCGACTAAGCCACCCAGGAACCCCGAGCCTGCAACTCTTGATCTTGGCTTCGTGAGTTCAAGCCCCACACTGGGTATAGAAATTACTTAAATAAATATTTTAATAATAATAATAATATGGTCTGTGATGAAGAGCTTATTTTAAATATAAAATATTTATAAGGATGCCTAGCTGGCTCAGTTGGCAGAGCATGTGATTCTTGATCTTGGGGTTGTGAATTCAAGTCCCATGTTGGGTTTAGAGATTACTTAAATACATATCTGTATGTATATATATTTTAAGTATTATTGACTATTTTAACTAAAAATAATCTTCAAAAAATGTTGGTTCAGGAGTGCCTCGGTAGCTCAGTCAGTTGAGCATCTGACCCTTCATTTCAGTTCAGGTCTTGATCTCAAGGTCACAAGTTCAAGCCCCACATTGGGCTCTATATGGAGTGTGAAGACTACTTAAAAAAAAAAAAACTTTGTTCGTTTTAATGTGCTATTTAGGGGCACTTGGGTGGCTCAGTCGGTTAAGCAGCTGACTTCAGCTCAGGTCATGATCTCACAGTTCTTGAGTTAGAGCCCCGTGTCAGGCTCTGTGCTGACCGCCAGCTCAGAGCCTGGAGCCTGCTTCTGATTCTGTGTCTCCCTCTCTCTGACCCTCCCCTGCTCATGCTCTGTCTCTCTCTCTCTCTCTCAAAAATAAATAAAAAATGTTTAAATTTTTTTTAATTTTAATATGCTATTTAATTATATCAATCACATACATGTACATGTTTGAGGGAAACAAACATTATTCCTTTCCCAGACCTGAGTTCTAAATATGAAAAACCAGGATATCCTTTATTAATGCTAAAAGCTGATATTAGAGAATATGGCTTACATTTGTGGGCAGGTGGATTTCTTAATGCTGGACTCAAAAAGGAGGCAGATTTGCCTAACTTGTCAACAGGTAATGATGAAAAACTCCAGGCTTCCCTTGAAGACACGAGACCCTTCCCCCATATGACAACTTGGGTGCTCATGAAGGCTGCCAGCCACCAGGAGAATGGAAGTAGTGAGTGAGGTACACAAAGCCAGTTGCTTCCCTCAAATTTATCAATCAAATCACTTGCCTTCACTGGGAGGCATAGGGGGGAGTCAAAGAGATGGTTAGCCTAGTGAAACCCTCTTTATAGAAAAGGAAACATTTCCCATTTCACTAGACACATATGCTGTTCCATTCACTTTAAATTCATTATGTTAAAACAAAAACATAGTTTTTTGATTTAAGAAAATCTTTCACATGTTTTTGTATTTAGGACAAAATATGTATACAATATAGACTGAAGTTAAACTTCATGTTACCATGTTACACGAAGCTAAAAACAAACTTGCTATTATGTCCTGATATGCGAATTCCTGAACTTTGCCCTCAAAAAGTAATGTAGTTTATTTTTATTTATTTTTATTTTTTTAACTTTTTTTTAATGTTTTATTTATTTTTGATACAGAGAGAGAGCATGAGAGGGGGAGGGTCAGAGAGAGAAGGAGACACAGAACCGGCAGCAGGCTCCAGGCTCTGAGCTGGCGGTCAGCACAGAGCCTGATGCGGGGCTCAAACCCATGAACGTGAGATCTGACCTGAGCTGAAGTCGGAGGCTTAACGGACTGAGCAACCCAGGCGCCCCTGTAGTTTATTTTTATAATTTTGGTTGTTGGGTTTCTAAATGGTATAAAAGGTTTTAAGTGGAGATTTTTAAGCACTTTTCTGTGATTAATGCATTGTGGATATTGAGTGGATTTTATTCCCAATAAATGAGAAGCCAAACTACATTTAGGAAACTGTAGTTCTTTAGTTCAACAATTTTAAATGTTAGAGACATTTTGATGTACCACACAAAACTTTTATCAGATGAATACACCTGAGGTTCATGGGAAGTTGTAGAGCACGGTGATTAATGGGGAAAGTTCTGGAGACAGACCATCCAGCTTTGGTTCTGGAACAGTTCAATAGCTATATGACTTTGGCCAGCTTACTTAACTTCTTTTTTTTTTTTTTAAGTTAACTCTCTGCCCAACATAGGACTTGAACTTACAACCCCAAGATCAAGAGTCACACGCTCTGCCAACTGAGCCAGCCAGGTGTCCCCACACCTTTTAAAAATTAATTTTAATTATATTTTACTTACTTTTTAAATTACTTATAAACAACAGAAATTTATTGTATCAGTTCTGGAGTCTGGAGTCTAGAATCAAAATGTCAGTAGGATTGGTTCCTTCTTAGGGTTGTGAGGGAGAATCTGTTTCTTTCTTAACTTTTTTAAAAAAAAGTTTATTATCAAATTGGTTTCCATACAACACCCAGTACTCTTCCCCACAAGTGCCCTCCTCCATCACCACCACCTCTTTTCCTCCTCCCCCTCCCCTTCAACCCTCAGTTCATTTTCAGTATTCAATAGTCTCTCAGGTTTTGCGTCCCTCTCTCTCCCCAACTCTCTTTCCCCCTTCCCCTCCCCCTGGTCCTCCATTAGGTTTCTCCTGTTCTCCTGTTAGACCTATGAGTGCAAACATATGGTATCTGTCCTTCTCTGCCTGACTTATTTTGCTTAGCATGACACCCTCGAGGTCCATCCACTTTCCTACAAATGGCCAGATTTCATTCTTTCTCATTGCTGTGTAACACTCCATTGTATATATATACCACATCTTCTTGATCCACTCATCAGGTGATGGTTATTTAGGCTCTTTCCATGTTTTTGCTATTGTTGACAGTGCTGCTATGAACATTGGGGTACATGTGCCCCTATGCATCAGCACTTCTGTATCCCATGGGTAAATCCCTAGCAGTGCTATTGCTGGGTCATAAGGGAGTTCTATCGATAGTTTTTTGAGGAACATCCATACTGTTTTCCAGAGCGGCTGCACCAGTTTACATTCCCACCAACAGTGTAGGAGAATGCCCATCTCTCCACACCCTCACCAGCATCTATAGTCTCTTGATTTGTTCATTTTAGCCACTCTGACTGGCATGAGGTGGTATCTCAGTGTGGTTTTGATTTGTATTTCCCTGATGATGACTGATGTTGAGCATTGTTTCATGTGCCTGTAGGCTATCTGGATGTCCTTTTTGGAGAAGTGTCTGTTTATATCTTCTGCCCATTTCTTCACTGGGTTATTTGTTTTTCAGGTGTGGAGTTTGGTGAGTTCTTTATAGATTTTGGATACTAGCCCTTTATCTGATATGTCATTTGCAACTATCATTTCCCATTCCGTCAGTTGACTATTAGTTTTCTTGATTATTTCCTTTGCAGTGCAGAAACTTTTTATCTTAATGAGATCCCAAGAGTTCATTTTTGCTTTCATTTCCCTTGCCTTTGGGGATGTGTCGAGTAGGAAATTGCTGCAGCTGAGGTCAAGGAGGTTGTTTCCTACTTTCTCCTTGAGGGTTTTGATGGTTTCCTGTCTCACATTCAGGTCCTTCAGCCATTTTGAGTTTATTTTTGTGTATGGTGTAAGAAAGTGGTCTAGTTTCATTCTTCTGCATGTTGCTGTCCAGTTCTCCCAGCACCACCTGCTAAAGAGGCAGTCTTTTTCCCATCGGATACATTCCTGCTTTGTCAAAAATTAATTGGCTGTACATTTGTGGGCCCAATTCTGGGTTCTCTATTCTATTCCATTGGTCTATGTGTCTGTTTTTGTGCCAATACCATGCTGTCTTAATGATGACAACTTTGTGGTTTTTTAAAAAAATTTTTAATGATTTTTATTTATTTTTGAGAGACAGAGAGACAGCATGAGCAGGGGAGGGTCAGAGAGATAGGGAGACACAAGATCTGAAGATAGGCTCCAGGCTCTGAGCTAGCTGTCAGCACAGAGCCCGATGTGGAGTTTGAACCCACGAACTGTGAGATCATGACCTGAGCCGAAGCCAGACACTTAACTTACTGAGCCACCCAGGTGCCCCAGTGATAACAACTTTGTAGTAGAGGCTAAAGTCTGGGATTGTGATGCCTCCCATTTTGGTTTTCTTCTTCAATATTACTTTGGCTATTTGGGGTCTTTTGTGGTTCCATACGATTTTCAGAATAGCTTGTTCTAGCTTTGAGAAGAATGCTGATGCAATTTTGATGGGGATTGCATTGAATGTGTAGATTGCTTTGGGTAGTAATGACATTTTCACAATGTTTATTCTTCCGATCCATGAGCATGAAATGTTTTTCCATTTCTTTGTGTTTTCTTCAATTTCTTTCATAAGTTTTCTGTAGATTTCATTGTACAGGTCTTTTACATCTTTGGTTAGGTTGATTCTAAGGTATTTTATGGTTTTTCACCTAATTGTAAATGGGATCAGTTTGTTGATTTCTCTTTCTGTTGCTTCGTTATTGGTGTATAAAAATGCTACCAATTTCAATACATTGATTTTGTACCCTGCAACTTTACTGAATTCATTAATCAGTTCTAGAAGGCTTCTGGTGGAGTCGATCAGGTTTCCCATGTAGAGTATCATGTCATCTGGGAAAAGTGAAAGTTTGACTTCTACTATGCCAGTTCTGATGCCTTTTATTTCCTTTCGTTGTCTGATTGCTGATGCTAGGACTTCCAGCACTATGTTAAACAACAGTGGTGAGAGTGGACATCCTTGTCGTGTTCCTGATCTCAGGAGGAAAGCTCTCAGTTTTTCCCCATTGAGGATTATATTACCCGTGGGCTTTTCATAAACTGCTTTTATAATATTTAGGTAAGTTCCTTCTGTTCTGATTTTCTCAAGGGTTTTTATTAAGAAAGGATGCTATATTTTGTCAATGCTTTTTCTACATCTATCGACAGGATCATATGCTTTTTATCCATTCTTTTGTTAATGTGATGTATCATATTGATGGATTTGTGAATATTGAACCAGCCCTGTAACCCAGGAATAAATCCCACTTGATCATGTTGGATAATTCTTTTATATGCTGTTGAATTCGATTTGCTAGTATCTTGTTGAGTATTTTTGCATCTGTATTCATTAAGGATATTGGTCTGTAGTTCTCTTTTTTTGCTGGGTCTCTGGTTTGGGTATCAAGGTGATGCTGGCTTCATAGAAAGAGATTGGAAGTTTTCCTTCTATTTCTATTTTTTTGAATAGTTTGAGAAGAATGGGTATTAGCTCTGCTTTAAATGTCTGGTAGAATTCCCCCTGGGAATCCATCTGGTCCTGGGCTCTTAGTCATTGGGAGATTTTTGATAATGGATTCAATTTCTTCACTGGTTATCAGTCTATTCATGCTTTCTATCTTTTCCCATTTGAATTTTGGCTGTGCATGTGCATTTAGGAATTTGTCCTTTTCTTCTAGGTTGTCCAGTTTGTTGGCATATAATTTTTCATAGTAATCTCTAATGATTGCTTGTATTTCTAAGGGATTGGCTGTAATAGATCCATTTTCATTCATAATTTTGTCTATCTGGGTACTCTCTCTTTTCTTTCTGAGGAGCCTGGCTAGAGGTTGACCAATTTTGTTTATTTTTTCAAAGAACCAACTCTTGGTTTTATTGATCTGCTCAACTGGTTTGTTTGTTTGTTTGTTTGTTTTTTGGATTCTATATTGTTTATTTCTGCTTTGATCTTTATTATTTCTTTTCTTCTGCTGGGTTTGGGGTGCTCTTGCTGCTTCCCTTCTGGTTCCAGTAGGTGCTCTGTTAGATTTTGAATTTGTGCTTTTTCTAGTTTGTTGACATAGGCCTGGATTGCAATATACTTTCCTTATAGGGCTGTTTTTGCTGTGTCCCAAACATTTTGGATTGTTGTATTTTCGTTTTCATTTGTTTCCATATATTTTTTCATTTCTTCTCTCTAATTGCCTGATTAACCCAATCATTCTTTAGTAGGGTGGTTCTTAACCTCCATGTTTTTGGAGGTTTTCCAGACTTTTTCCTGTGGTTAATTTCAAGTTTCATAGCATTGTGATCTGACAGTGTGCATGGTATGATCTCAATTTGTTTATATTTATGAAGGGCTGCTTTATGCCCCAGTATGTGATCTATCTTGGAGAATGTGCCATGTGCACTTGAAAAGAAGGTGAATTTCCTAACTTCAGGATGCAGAGTTCTAAATATATCTATCAATTCCATCTGTTCCAATGTGTCATTCAGGTCCATTGTTTCTTTAGTGATTTTCTGTCTGGTTGATCTGTCCATTGATGTAAGTGGAGTATTAAAGTCCCCTACAATTAGCACATTTTTATCAATAAGATTGTTTCTGTCTGTGATTAATTGTTTTATTTATTTGGGTGCTCCCGAATTTGGTGCATAGATGTTTATAATTGTTTGCTCTTCCTGATGGAGAGACCCTGTAGTTATTATATAATGTCCTTTTTCATCGTTTGTTACTGCCTTTACTTTAAAGTCCAGTTTGTCTGATATAAGGATGGCTACTCTAGCTTTCTTTTGGCTTCCAGCCGCATGATAGATATTTCTCTATCCCTTTATTTTCAACCTGAAGGTACCTTCAGGTCTAAAATGAGTCTCTTGTAGACAGCAAATAGATGGCTTTTGTTTCTTTATCCATTCTGCTACCCTATGTCGTTTGGTTGGAGTATTCAGTCCATTTACATTCAGTGTTATAATTGAAAAATGTGGGTTTAGATTCATTGTGTTCTCCATAGAATTCATGTTTACAGTGGTGCCTCTGGCACCTTGTATTCTTTGCAACATTTCCTTCATAGAGTCCCTCTTAGGATTTTTTTGTAGAGCTTGTTTGGTGGTGATGAATTATCTCAATTTTTGTTTATTTGGGAACACTTTTATCTCTCCTTCTATTTTGAATGACAGGCTTGCTGGATAGAGGATTCTTGGCTGCATGTTTTTTCTGTTCATCATATGAAGATTTCCTTCCTGGCCTGCCAAGTTTCATTAGATAGGTCTGTAACCACTCTGATAGGTATCCCTTTTTATGTTCAGGCCCTTTCATCCCTAGCTGCTTTCAGAATTTTCTCTTTATATTTTGCCAGTTTCACTATGCTATGTCGTGCTGAAGGTTGATTCAAATTATGTCTTAAGAAGGTTCTTTGTGCCTCTTGAATTTGAATGTCTATTTCTTTCCCCAGATTTGGAAAATTCTGTTATAATTTGGTCTAGTATCCCTTCAGGACCTCTCTCTCTTTCTTCCTCTTCAGGAATTCCTATGATACAGATGTTGTTCCGTTTGATTGTATCACTCAGGTCTTGAATTCTCCTTTTCTGCTTCTGGATCAATTTCTCTCTCTTTTCTTTTTTTTGGGGGTCCCTCTTTTGCTATAACTGTGTCTTCTAATTCACCTATTCTTCCCTCTGCCTCTTCAATACTTGAGGTGGCTGCATCCATTTTATTATCCACTTCATTTATAACCTTTTTTTAACTCATCACACCTATCTTGAAAGTCCCTAGTCATTGTATCAGTAGCTTCTCTGATGCTTTTTTCAAGCCCAGTGATTAATTTTATGACAATTGTTTTAAATTCTCATTGTTTAGATCTGTTTTGAGCAGTTCTGTGGTTGTGACTCCTTCCTGGAGATTCTTCAGGGGAGAGTTCTTTTGTCATTTTGGCTAGTTTTCTGACTCTTGTCAGTTTTAAAAAGCTCATTGTGCACTGTGCACCTGTTAGTATTGCTCTGTTAAAGGAGGCTTATTGACTGTCCAGGGCCTGTCATTTCAGGAAATATTCTTTTGATGGTGTCTCTCAGTTTCTCTTGTTGCTCCTTTGACTATTTTATTTCCCTACTGAGTGATATTTGGGACTCTTCATCATGCGTACTTTGGCTTCTTTCTTGGGGTAGCCCTGAAAAGGAAAACAGACAGACAAACACATTGAAAACAGAAGCACGCAAACGCACAGAGAAATCAAACAAACAATCAAATTAGAAGGGGGAAAGGAAAAAAAGAAGAGGGAGAGGAAAGAGAAGAAAAGAAGAGTAGAAAAAAATAAAGGGGGGCAGAGACAACAAAGGACAATGGACAGTCTAAAAGTGTATAACCAGTTGAGGGGAGAGATAAGGATAAGATAAGGGAGAATACATCTGGATGGCAAGAGAACAAAAATGAGAGAGAAAGGAAAAAGGAAAATAAAGAGTAAAAATTTTTTTTAATTTTAAAAAGTAAAAAAGGTCATAATAATAAAAAATAAGTACCAAAAAAAAAAACCCAGCAGCTCCCCCTCGCAGATAGGCGTGGTTTGGTGTAGGTAGGTCTTGGGGGCGGCTCTCATAGGCCCCTCCTGGGTGGTTGCAGAGAGATGAATGGCTGCCCTCAAGCTCCGCTGGAACTAAGAGCTGCAGGCCACTCTTAGAGATGGATCTCCTTATCTCCTTGTGCCGCAGCTGAGCCAAGCTGTATTTTCCAGGCCCACCTTGCTTCAAAATCCTAGTCCATGCACTTTTATGCTACCATAGATGAGATGTACTCACTTTGGCAGCTGGCTTCTTAGCAGGGATCTTATAGGGGGAGGGAGCAGTTTCTTTTGTTGCCGGCAGGATTCTGCGCCGCCACTGCTGGAGGCGAGGTGTGCTGCAGGAGGCGACATGCTTGCCCCCACAGACGCTGCCACCAGCTCCCAGCCGGGATCGCTTAAGGGGCGGGAGCTGTTTCTCTTGGTGCCAGCTTGGATTCACAGTGCTGCTGCCTGAGGCGCAGGGCGTTGCCGGAAATGAGGTCCACACTCCTGCAGCCAAAGCGCGTTCCCCCGCCTCCGCCACCGCCAACTCCCTGCCGGGATCGCTTAGGGGTGGGGGCTATTTTTTCCCTGTTGGCACCCAGGATTTGGGATTCGCGGCCAATGCTGGAGGCGAGATGTGCCATGGAAATGAGGTATGCGCTCCTGCTCCCTCAGCCGAAGCCAAAGTACGCACCCCCCACAGCCACCGACTCCCTGCTGGGATGCCAAAGGGTGGAGGCTGCTTTTGCCCTTGTGCCACCCAGGTTCGGGATTCACGCAGTCCAGAGGTTATATATGGAGTAAGAGTTTTTCTTTCTGTGCTGGGTTAAACTTTCTTATCTCTTCTCTAGAAACAGTAGTATCAGCATGTTCAGTTTCTCTTTCTCTTCCCTTTGTCTCTCAGGGGCTCCATGCGCTTTCCCCATGTTGGGCTGGGGCTCCCACCTCCCCTGCCCTTCTTGGGTTGGCCCATTTTCCAATCTCCCCAGTTCTCACTCACTCACTCAGGCATCTTTGAGGTTGTCTTCTTTCTGGAATCTGTATTTTCTCCTTCCACTCTTTCAGATGAGAGTAATGTCCTTCTAGGTTCGATAGATGGGGCAGAAGAAGTTTACAGACCTCCCTTCTTCTCTGCTATCTTGGCTCCTCCCCTCTGTATTTATGAGTCTGTTTCTGTTTTGTTTTGTTTTGTTAGGTTCTACATATAAGTGAAATAATATGATATTTGTCTTTCTCTGTCTGACTTATTTCACTTAGCATCATACCCTCTACATTTATCTATGCCATCACAAATGGCAAGATTTCATACTTTTGTATGTGGTAGGAATTTTTAAAATTTTAACTCCAGCATAATTAATGTACATACAGTGTTATATTTGGCTCAAATTTACAATAGAGTGATTCACCAATCCTATACATTACTCAGAGCTCATCCCTGTAAGTATACTCAATTCCCTTCATTTATTTCACTCATCTCCTGCCCCCGGAAACGTTCCGGGTTGTTCTCTATAGTTAAGAGTGTGATTTTTTTGTCTGTCTTTTATTTTCCTTGTGTATTTGTTTTGTTCCTTAAATTCCACATGTAAGTAATACTGTATGGTACTTGTCTTTCTCTGATGTATTTCACTCAGCATTATACCCTCTAGATCATCCATGTTGTTGCAAATTGCAAGATTTCATTCTTTCTCTAGCTGAGTAATATTCCATTGTGTGTATATATATATATATATATACACACATCTTCTTTATCCATTTATCTATCAATGGATGCTTAGGTTGCTTCCATATCTTAGCTATTGAAAATAATGCTGCTGCAATAAACATACCAGTGTTTATATAACATTAGTTTTACTATTTGTAAAGTGGAGATAATGACAGTATCTACTTCTTAAAGATTAAAGGAGATAAAGCATGTAGTATTTCACATGACTCCAGGTTGTATAAAGTGGTCAATAAATATTAGCATTGTTCATATATTTTAGGCATATTAAGTTTGTATAGCATGAAACTCTTGATCTCAAATAACCAGTATAGCTCACTTTAGACAATAATGTGGGGGGTTTTTTTGGTTTTTTGTTTTTTTTTAGTGAGCTCTACTACACCAAGTGTGGAGTTTAAACTAATGACTCTGAGATCAAGAGTTTCATGCTATACAGACTAAGCCAGCAAAGCACCTCCCATCTTTTTAAATAATCTCTATACCCATCAAGCACTAAAACTTCTGACCCAGAGATCAATAGTCGTGTGCTCTACCAACTGAGCCAGCCAGATGCCACAATGTGCTTTTTAAAATGTGTATAAACTAGTTAAAGTCAAATGGAGAACTGCTGTTTAAAAGGGAACTCTGGGGGCACCTGGGTGGCTCAGTCAGTTAAGCATCCAACTTTGGCTCAGGTCATGATCTCATGGTTCATAGGTTTGAGCCCTGCTTCGGGCTCTGTACTGAGAGCTCAGAGCCTGAAACCTTCTTCAGATTCTGTGTCTCCCTCTTTCTCTGCCCCTCCCCTACTTGCACTCTGTTTGTCTCTCTCTATCAAAAATAAATAAACAAAAATTCTTTTAAATAAAAGGAAACTTTGGTAAATTCTTCTATTTATTTTCTAATATGTATTATGTTGATATTCATGTTTAGATTTCCTCCCCATCTCCCATAACAGTTGGCAAATATCTGTTTTGTAACCCATAGGTATATCAAATAAAGGCTCTTCTACTAACTTTATATTAAAAGTAAAATGCAACAATAATAAATGATGCAAAAAATTGTTGATTTTGAACTCTATACTAGTTCATTTTTATAACAAACTTCTTATGGAAACCTCACAATATTATTGTAAGAGTCTCAATTGCAATAGTTAAGACGAATAAAATGTCTTATTGGTACTCAGTGAACAATTGTTGAATGAATGAATGAATTAATTAATTTATTCATGAATACATAAAAGTGACACCTACACCTAAAAGTGTTCTGAGAAAAAAAATAAGACTAGCAACAAAAATTCATAGGCATAAATAACCATGACATTCTTTAAACTACCTGAGTTTTTGAGCTAACAATTGAAGATAGGAATTCTCTATTTTGCCTCTCTGTATCTACATAATATTGCAGCTCTTTTATGATGTTGTGTAATAGTTGTGAATCAGCATAAGGTTCAAGGTTGTGTCATCTGATAGGCCCACCAGTGTCACAGTGTCAACTGTACCCACTGTGTTACTTAGCAACATCTCTGCTGCCCTCTCTCACCTCCTGCTGGGAAACCTACTCAATGGCCACAGAACTTGTTGGGGTGAAGGGACATCCAGGAATATTCAGAGGCTATGGATGACTATTGGTTTTGGATGGTGATTTTTTTTCTTTCTAGCCTTTTTTTCCCCCCTTTGTTCAAGGATCAGAAGCTATATATTAGAAAGTTTACTCGATAATGAAGATACAGAACAGAAACATGTTTGACTGGAATAGGGTTCTGTAGCACTGGGGATGCCACACCTTAATTGCTACAGACATGGCTGTTGAGAAACACTGACATTCCCTTCTCACACTTTGGGTTACAGTTAAGCAATACACTACTTCACACCGGAGACTGAATTTAAATGAGCTACAACTAACTTTTATGTAGGTCAGCAAGGCACATGAAAAGGAAAATAAATGAGTACACAGGAGAAAGGAATCACTCCTTTCTATATAATTTCTTGGGTGGGAGTATATGTGAGTCAATAAAGGCAAATGCCTTCAGTGTAATTGTAATTCTGAGTGGATGAAGTGCATACATCAATACTAGCCAATTTGGACAAAACTAAGCTATAATTACTGTAATACTTTGTTCACATAATTGCTTCCTTAAAAAAATTAAGTGTTAAAATACTCATTGGAAAATTAATAAAAATAATGATTAGATAAATTGAAGTGATTACCTTCTTAAATATTGTTTTTCTTAAAACTAAGCTTATAAGTATCAAAAAGCGGGGCGCCTGGGTGACTCAGTCGGTTAAGCCTCTGGCTTTGGCTCAGGTCAGATCTCACGTTCGTGGGTTCGAGCCCCGCGTCAGGCTCTGTGCAGACAGCTAGCTCAGAGCCTGGAGCCTGCTTTCAGTTCTGTGTCTCCTTCTCTCTCTGACCCTCTCCCTCTCATGCTCTGTCTCTCTCAGTATCAAAAATAAATAAAACATTTTAAAAAAGTATCAAAAAGCTTACATTCTTTTTTAAATTAATTAATTAATTAATCTTAATTTATTTTTTAAATTTATACCCAAGTTAGTTAGCATATAGTGCAATAATGATTAGGAGTAGATTCTTTTATGTCCCTTACCCATTTAGCCCATCCCCCCTCCCACAACCCCTCCATATTTAAGAGTCTTTTATGTTTTGTCCCCCTCTCTGTTTTTATATTTTTGCTTCCCTTCTCTTATGTTCATCTGTTCTGTGTCTTTTTTGTAAAATATTTTTTAATGTTTTATTTATTTTTGAGAGAGAGGGGACAGCGTGAGCAGAGGAGGGAGGATCAGAGAGAGAGGGAGATACAGAATCTGAAGACAGGCTCCAGGCTCTGAGCTAGCTGTCAGCGCAGAGCCTGACATGGTGCTCAAACCCACGAATGCAAGATCATGACCTGAGCCAAAGCCGGATGCTCTACCAACGGAGCCACCCAGGCGCCCCTCTGTTCTGTGTTTTAAAGTCCTCATATGAGTGAAGTCGTATTTGTCTTTCTCTGACTGACTAATTTCACTTAGCATAATACCTTCTAGTTCCATTCACGTAGTTGCAAATGGCAAGATTTCATTCCTTTTGATCACCAAGTAATACTCCATGTGGATATACATACACATACACACACACACACACATACATACATACGTATATCACATCTTCTTTATCCATTCATTCATCGATGGACATTTGGGCTCTTTCCATACTTTGGCTATTGTTTATAGCACTACTATAAACATTGGGATGCATGTGCCCATTCAAAACAGCATACCTCTATTCCTTGAATAAATACCTAGTAGTGCAATTGCTGGGTCATAGGATAGTTCTATTTTTAGTTTTTTGAGGAACCTCCATACTGTATTTTCCAGGGTGGCTGCACCAGTTTGCATTCCCACTGACAGTGCAAAAGAGATCCCCTTTCTCCACATCCTTGCCAACATCTGTTGCTCCCTGAGTTGTTAATGTTAGCCATTCTGACAGGTGTGAGGTGGTATCTCATTGTGTTTTGATTTGTATTTCCCTGATGATGAGTGATGTTGAGCATCTTTTCATGTGTTGGTTGGCCATGTGGATGTCTTCTTTAGAGAAGTGTCTATTCAAGTCTTCTGCCCATTCCTTCACTGGATTACTTGTTTTTTGGGTGTTGAGTTTGATAAGTTCTTTATAGATTTTGGATACTAACTCTTTCTGATATGTCATTTGCAAATGTCTTCTCCATTCTGTCGGTTGCCTTTTAGTTTTGCTGATTAATTTTTAAATTTATTTTTGAGACAGAGAGAGAGAGAGAGAGAGTGTGTGCACATGCGCTCGTTCGAGAGAGAACAAACAAGCGAGGGAGGGGCAGAGAGAGAGGGAGACACAGAATCAGAAGCAGAATCCAGGCTCTGAGCTGTCAGGGCAGAGCCCAACGCTGGGCTCGAACTTCTGAACTATGAGATCATGACCTGAACAGAATTTGGATGCTTAACCCACTGAGCCACCCAGGCACCCCAAAAAGCTTATATTCTTTTTAAGGCTCAGTGAACATACTGCTAGAAATGAAATAGGTTGTAGAAATATTAAAATGGGGGCACCTCGGTGGGTTAGTCGATTAAGTGTCAGACTTCAGCCTCCTTCCAATTCTGTGTCTCCCTCTCTCTCTCTGCCCTTCTCCCACTCACAATCTCTCTCTCAAAAGTAAATAAAACATTTAAAAAAGTAAAAAAAAAAAAAAAGAAATATCTAAATGAATGAAAAACTTTCACATTTCACTTAGGTATGAAATTAAATAAACTATACTGTGACTGACCTTTTCAAAGTAGATAAGAATTAGTTTGTTATATGTACTTAAACTCATAAAATATTTAAAGTTTAAAAATTTTTTAAATATTTTATTTATTTTTGAGAGAGAGAGAGACAGCATGAGCAGGTGAGGGTCAGAGAGAGGGGGAGACACAGAATCTGAAGCAGGCTCCAGGCTTTGAGCTAGCTGTCAGCACAGAGCCCGACATTGGTCTCAAACCCACGAACCGTGAGATCATGACCTGAGCTGAAGCCGGACGCTCAGCTGACTGAGCCACCCAGGCTCCCCTAAAGTTTTAATTACCCAAAGGTAGAAACAATTTATTTTCTTTCATCTGTGATGATGATTCTTTTCCTTTTTGTCCACTTTACTTTCATAAGGATTTAATGACTGTAAACAGTGTGACTGACTTACAAATTAATGTATGGTTTTTAGTATCTAAGAATTTGAAAGTTATTTAAAGAGGAATCTACTCTAAAAGTGCATACTTTGAGGGACTCCTGGGTGGCTCTGCCTGTTAACCTTCCGACTCTTCATCTCAGCTAGGTCTTGATCTCAGGGTTGTGAGTTCAAGCCCTGTACTGTAAAAAAAAAAAAAAAAAAAAAAAGTTTGCCTACACAAAGCCTATACAAAAAATTATCTACTCTTCTTAACAATGTGATCTCCTCTACTTCAAATTTTTGTAATTCTTACATTTTGTGAAATTAAATTCATTTAGTTTAGTTTATAGTGACATGTATCAATTCCTAGTTTCATGCATTTTATGCATGATCCTTCGAAGGCTCCTCATCTTATGCTTTCACATAGCAATAAGAACACAAGAGACTTGGGGCACCTGGGTGGCTCAGTCAGTTGTGTCTGACTTCGGCTCAGGTCATGATCTCATGGTTCATGGGTTCGAGCCCCGCATCAGGTTCTGTGCTGACAGCTCAGAGCCTGGAACCTGTTTCAGATTCTGTGACTCCCTCTCTGTCTGCCCCTCTGTATCTCTCTGTATCAAAAATAAAAATAAAATAAACATTAAAAAAGAATTAAAAAAAATAAAAAAGTACACAAGAGACAACAATATTTTACTAAGCTGAAAACTACAAATGTAAATTTTGAACTGGTTCTGTAAAAAAAAAAGTGAAGGGGCGCCTGGGTGACTCAATTGGTTAAGAATCAGACTCGTGATTTCAGCTCAGGTCATGATCTCACAGCTCATGAGATCAAGTCCCTCATCAGGCACTGCACTGATGGTGCCAGAGCCTGCTTGGAATTCTCTCTCTCTCTCTCTCTCTCTCTCTCTCTCTCAAAATAAATAAATAACTTTTTTAAATGTTTTTTTTTATTTTTATTTTTGAGAGACAGAGAGAAACAGTGTGAGCAGGGGAGGGTCAGAGAGAGAGGGAGATACAGAATCAGAAGCAGGCCTCAGTCTCTGAGCTAGCTGTCAGCACAGAGCCCGACATGGGGCTCGAACCCACGAACTGTGAGATCATGACCTGAGTGGAAGCCAGACGCTTAACCGACTGAGCCACCCAGGCACCCCAATAAATAACTTAAAAATTGTGAAGATTAGGTATGTATACAAATGTCACATGGAGAAGGTTTCTCCACATTCTTGAGTGTATGGCTGAAAATTCTCTATTTTGACAATTTCTCAGCAGAAACTTTCTCAAATAGAGATCTCAATACTGTATTTGTTAAAATAAAGTTTCAACAAGGTGCCAAGAGAAAATTCCCCAAAAAACATAACCTTACATTTTTTAAAACAAGAAAATAAGGGAACTATCTTAACTGCCATGTGGAGTCGTGTTTTCAGCACTTGACCATGAGGACCTGATAGTATTGTTATCCAAGAAAGAACTATCAGTCCTATTCATTATGCCCGTGTACAAAGGAGAGTTTTATCTTGTTTTTAGACTTTAGTTTATTGAATATACTAGTTATACTTTTAAACAATAACTTTTGTCATTTCAAATTCCTCATTATTATCTTAGAATCTGGTCTCTCCAGCAGATAAAGCCTATCTAGGTTGATGGTGCAATCAAATTCATTTCGGTTTTTGCAAAAGTTCAACTCTTGATTTCAGCTCAGGTCATGATCTAATGGTTTGTGAGCTGACAGTACAGAGCCTGCTTGGGATTCTCTCTCTCTCTCTCTCTCTCCCTCTTTTTCCCTGCCCCTCCCTGGCTGGCTCACTCTCTCTTTAAAAAAAAAAAAAAAGAAGAAGAAGAACTGCTAAAGTGGTGATCCCTTAAGCACCACTGAAGCCCTGTAACTAGAAGGCATCCCTTCTGTAGAACATTGCAAGGAAATGTCTCTTCTCTGCTATTTCCCCTGTTCCCAGTTAACTTAAAACAGGGTACAGAAAACCTGTAGGATCCAGCTGGTTACAGACAAATGGTGAAATGGTGGAATTATGTGGTGCCAAAAACAAACTTAAAAACTATTGAGGGGCGCCTGGGTGGCTCAGTTGGTTAAGCGTCATACTTCGGGTCAGGTTATGATCTCATGGTCCGTGAGTTCTCCCAAAAATAAAAACATTAAAAATTTTTTTAAATAAAAAAAGAATTTAAACATTTCGTTAATACTTTGTTCCAGTGCTCCCATTGTGATACCATTCCGTGCATAAAAACAGAATAATCACATTTTACTACTGATGTTTAAAAGTTTGTAGACATTACTTGCATTTATTGTTAATAGGTTATAATAAGTTCCTTTTTATAATTTGCTTTTACTAAATGCCTTGCATTAAACATGATGTATTCGGTTTAGCACTATGCCTATTAAGTAACCTAGGTACTAATATACAGCACAGTGGCCATAGTTAACACCATATTGCATATTTGAAAGTTGCTAAAAGAGTAAATCTTAAAAGTCCTTATCATAAGAAAAATTAAAAAAAGTTTTTTTTGGTAACTATGTATGGTGACAAGTTGTAACTAGATTTTTAGTGATCATTTTGCAATGTATACAAATATTGTAAATCGTTATGTTGTACACTTTAAACTAATATATATGTCAAGTATAACCTCAATTTAAAAATAATTAACCAAAAAACTAAGGAATGAAATCTAGATATTGCCTAAAACTGCATATAGTATAAAGTTCTTAGTTAAAAGTACTTTTTTCAGGGGCTTCTGGGCAGCTCAGCAATTAAGCATCTGACTTGGGCTCAGGATTTGGGCTCAGGACATGGTCTCACTGTTCATGAGTTCGAGCCTCGTGTCAGACTACGTGCTGACAGTCTGGAGCCTGGAGCCCATTTTAAGTTCTGTGTCTCCCTCTCTTGCTCCTCCTCTACCCTGCTCATGCTCTGTCTCTCTTAAAAATAAATAAACATTTAAAAAATACTTTTTCCAGGGGTGCCTGGATGGCTTGGCCAGTTAAGCATCCAACTGTTGATTTCAGCTCAGGTCATGATCCTAGAATCCTGAGGTCAAGTCCTGTGTGGAGCAAGCCCTGTGTCGTGTTGAGCATCAAGCATACTTGGGATTCTCTCTCCCTCTCTCTCTGTCCTTCTCATAGTCTCTCTCTGTTGAAACAAATAAACTTAAGAAAATACTTTTTCCTCCAAAATTTGAAGGTGTTTCTCTATTGTTTTTAAGCTTCCAGTGTTGCTGTTGAAAAGTCTAATGATTTCTGGTAATTTGTCCTTTGATTGTGACCTTTTTTTGTTTCTTTCTGGGAGCTTTAAAAATCTTATTTTTTATTTTTATCTTTTTATTTTGAGAGAGAGAGAGCATGAGTGTGGAAGAGGGGCCCAGGGAGAGAGAGAGAATCCTAAGCAGCCTCTAGGCTCAGGGCAGAGCGTGATGTAGGGCTCAGTCCCACATCCCTGGGATCATGACCTGAGCCAAAATCAAGACTCAGAAGCTTAACTGACTGAGCCACCCAGGTGCCCCTAAAAATCTTTATTCAAAGTACCCTGAAGTTTCACAAATATGTGCCTTGATTTGGGTCTTTTTTTTTTTTTTAGTCATTTTGTGGAGCACCAGGAGAGCACTTTCATTCAAAAAAATTCATGGTTCTGAAATGCTTTAAATTATATTGCACTATATTGTTTCTTACTTCCTCTCTTCTTTCTTTCTTATTATTTGGGTAGGAAGATTCTTGGACTGATCAACTGCGTTCCTATCTTTTCTCTCCCATCTTTCATCTCTAGCTTGTCCATACTTTCTCAGAGATTTCTTCGAATTTATCTCCCACCTTTTTTTTTAATGTCAGCTGTCTTACTTTTAATTTTCAAGCACTCTCTTTTGTTCTTTAAACATTTCTTGTTTATGTAGTATTTTGTTTTTGTCTGCTTTGTTTTGTTTTTGTGGATAGAGCAATTTCTCTTATCCTCATGGTGTATAATTATGGTCTTTTTTTTCTTGGAAGTTTACTTCTACTGCCTACATTATTTCTGTTTCTTCTGGTTTCCTTTCTTTCCTATTTACTTTGATTTCTCTTTGAATGTTGAAGGCTCTCTTCAAATATCTGATACTTGGCTGTAAGTATTTAAGCCCTCCAAAAAGATTGTAAACTCCTGGCTCCTGAACTTGTAGGCTTCACCACAAAAAGACCAAGTTGAGGTTTTTTCCTCTTGAAATGAGCCTCAAAAGTGAGCTGTTGATAGAGATCTTTGATTTAGATCCACTCCACTTCTACAGAGTAGAAGCCTCCAAATTCTGAGAAATCTTGATTGCTTTTTGTTTTTTTTTAATGTTTTTATTTATTTTCAGACAGAGAGAGACAGCGAATGAGCAGGGGAGGGGCAGAGAGAGAGAGGGAGACACAGAATCTGAAGCAGGCTCCAGGCTCTAAGCTGTCAGCACAGAGCCCCATGTGGGGCTCGAACCCACGAACGTGAGATCATGACCTGAGCTGAAGTCGGAGGCTTAGCCGACTGAGCCACCCAGGCACCCCTGTTTTTTGAAATTAGATGTTTGACCTGAGAGAGGCAGAGAATAGGGCTAATTTTCCCATAGAACTTAAATATTGAAAAAAACTCACTTCCCATTATATTTGACTTAAGAATTTACTGTAAGCAATAGACACGATAACTGAATTTCTCTAAGTATTTCCCTTCAGTGAATGTGGGCTTTTTCAATTTATTTCTTCTTTTATTTATTTATTTTGAGAGAGGGAGAAAAAGAGAAAGAGAGGGAGGGAGATGGCACAAGTAGGGCAAGGGCAGAGAGAATCCCAAGCAGGCTCTGCACTGTCAGGACAGGGGCTAGAACTCACAAACCAAGGAGATCAGACCTGAGCCAATATCAAGAGTCAGTAGCTTAATTGATTGATCCATCCAGGTGCCCCTGGGCTTTATTACTTTAATCTGACAGGTTTTTTGAGATAGAGTGGCTTGTGGGACCCAAAACATTAAAAATCTCTAAGAAAACTTTATGTCTAGTGGCATAAAAGCAATAGGGAAGAGTTGGAGGGTTGGGGCTTTAAGCAAGCCTGAAGCCTGCTTCTGATTCTGTGTCTCCCTCTCTCTGCCCCTTCCCCACTCATGCTCTCTCTCTCTCTCTCTCTCTCTCACTCTCAAAAATAAATAAACATTACAAAAAAAATTTTTTTAAGTTTTAAATTAAAAAAAAAAGAAGAAGCTACAGTCCAGAAATAACAATTCTGTGAATCTGGAACAAGTACCTTATACCCAGCCAGGAGGGCCCTGCCTTGGACCCTGCATGCCACAAACATAAGGCGTTTAATAGAATTGAACATACGGGTACCTCTGTCACTTGAAACCCAGGGCACATTGTTGGCATAGAGTGGCTCATAAATGTAAACATTCACTCCTGGAAAAAACACCAACCAGACCGCAGGGAAATACTTCTCCACGTGTCTTGCCTTGTGTTCACACTGCAAAAGCCAACTGCAGACAGATGTCATAAAGGTTTATGGTTCATGGTGATGTTGACATAGAAGAAAGACTGCTTTGGAATGCGGGGAGGATTTGAACAGCAAAAACAGATAAGAGAAAAGACAAAATAATTGTCAAATTCTTCCTCTTACTGAGAATGCAATAGCTTTGGACCTCATGAAGTATCTTTTCCTGATGCCAAGTATCCATTTTCTTGCTGGTCTCAGGCCGCTGGAGATACTCACAAATTAGAGCGAAAATTCAAACAGTTGAATATGGTGGCTGAGGAACACTTTGTAATACCAAACGCTTTTACATTATTCTTAAATTTGTGCGTAGATGGGTATAGACAGAACATACTTGAAATGTGATACATTTAGTAACAAAATGGACATGTTATGTGAGATTGCAAATAGCTTAATTTTTATAAAAATATTTAATGCTTCATAAATTTGTAAAAATTAATCTTAAAAACTTACCTTTATAAATTATAAATTTAGGAATTATTATTATAATTCATATATGTATTGTCTTTAATTTTAACAGGTAATTATACATTTTGGAAAAAATAGCTCTTTGAAGTATCTGAAAAGAATTTTAATTTGATTTTTTTACATTTAATTTATATTTCGTGCATGTTCAAAACACTTTTTTTTAATGTTTTTTATTTATTTTTGAGAGATAGAGACAGTGCGAGCAGGGGAGGGTCAGAGAGACAGAGGGAGACACAGAATTGGAAGACAGGCTCCAGGCTCTGAGCTAGCTGTCAGCACAGAGCCCTACGCGGGGCTCGAACCCATGAACTGTGAGATCGTGACCTGAACCAAAGCCAGACGCTTACCCGACTAAGCCAGGCACCCCTCAAAACACTTTTTTAATCCTTTAGATGACAAGTGAGTACAAGTTGAGATCATGACAGAAAAAGAAAATACAAAAGTGGAGCTCAAAACCAGTAAAAACAAAAAAACCTCAAAAGAAAAAGGAAATAAAAAACCCTTTGAAGAGGCTATCTGCTTAAATATTTGAAACCTGAAACAAGGTGTTTATGAACCACATGATATTTGCAAACAATACATTACAAATTCTTTGCTTACTGAATATTTAATTACTAATGAAAATAAGTAAAAACATTGTATTAGCATATTTTGTCCAGACAATGGCCAATACATTGTTTATAAACGGCTCTGTCCAATTCCATTAATGTCATTGTCTATCTTTTCTTATTTTTAACTTTATATCTGTTGTTAAAAACTTAATTCATCCTAGGAAACACCATCACTAAGTTTGTTATATCCTGAGATTCTTGTTCTCTCTTATTGGTTTCATTTTCTGTTACTTGTCTTTCTCCCATGTCTGATAAATTGAAAATCAGCAGAGAACATTAAGAGGGATCATCCCAATTAAAACTGCATTTTTACTTTTGGCATATCTTCTCTTATTCACATTAGTCACACCAAAGAAGTCGAACAGCTTTTGGGGCAGATTATATCTGGGCACTTTTGTTTCACAATTTAATGTAAAATACATCAGGTATGTCAAGGTTGTTCCTTCCCTCAGTATCTTTGTTTCTGTATTTTGCAGTGATAAAGCCATGTATGCCGTTCTACAGTTTCCAAACCACTTTTATCGCTTATAATCCCAAAGGAAGCCCACAACAGCCCTAGGTCATGGAATTCACATTTATAGTAGAGAAAACCATGTTTTCAACACCATGAAAGTGACAGATTTGTGACAACCAGCGGTACACTGGTAAATGTTTAACAATGGACTCTTAGAAGGTATGGAGGACCCTAATTGTAGAGTCTACCAATTTCCTTGAAATAAATACTCCCAGTATGGTCAATTCAACCTATGTCAATTGATTGGCTCCTAAGAGTCCTGAAAACTTAACAAATGGCGGTTGCAACAGGGAGAAGCTGGCTCCTGCACACCACCCAGGCACTTTCAATTCAGCCCAAAGGCATGTGAAAACTTACATATGTGCCTTGTTTTGAGACTGGGATATCAAAATAAAAGATATTGATGTGCCTATTTAGTTGGCATATTAAACCAACAATGAATCTATTAAATGGTAAGTATGTAGTCTTCATTGTAAATGTTTTTGGAGTTCCCAGAGGGTAATGAGTGTGACGATGGTGGGTTCTAAACTCAGTGATCCCTGACCCCCAGCATTCACCCCTTACGGCATCCATTCCTGTTCAGTGGGGGTAGAACTTGTGACTTTATTCTAATTTTCTTAACCAGTGGACTATGACAATGGTGTAAAACTGATGGAATGCAATTGCTGTATTACACTGTAACTTAAGAGCAGAACTCTGTTTCTGGGTTTGATGAAGCAAGCTATTATGTTCTTTTTTTCTTTTTAATGTTTTATTTCTTTTTGATACAGAGAGAGACAGAGCACGTGAGGGGGAGGGTCAGAGAGAGAAGGAGACACAGAACCGGAAGCAGGCTCCGGCCTCCGAGCTAGCTGTCAGCACAGAGCCCAATGCGGGGCTCGAACCCACGAACGTGAGATTTGACCTAAGCCGAAGTCAGAGGCTCAACCGACTGAGCCACCCAGGCGCCCCGCAAGCTATTATGTTCTGAGCTGACCGATGGAGAGACCCACATGGCAAGGAACTTAGGCCCTCAGCCCAATAGCTCGTAAGGAACTGAATTCTCCCAACAACTTTGAGAACATGGAAACAGTTCCTTTCCTAGTCAAACCTTCAGGTGAGACTGCAGCAATGACCCATATCTTGATTGTGGCCTTCTGAGCGACCCTGACACAGCGGACTTAGCTAAGCCATGTGCAAACTCCTGACCCACACAAATAGTGAGATAATAAATGTGTGCTGTTTTAAGCAACCAACTTTGTGTTATTTGTTACACACCAAGAGAAAACTACTGCAGTAAGTGTGTGCTAGAGTACTGTCCTAGAGAATGTTATGTGAAATTACAGCTAGTATTGAAAATTGAATAAGAGGGATGCCTGGGTGGCTCTGTTGGTTGAGCGTCTGACTTCAGCTCAGGTCATGATCTCATGGTTTGTGGGTTCAAGCCCCGTGTCGGGCTCTGTGCTGACTGCCAGCTCAGAGCCGGGAGCCTGCTTCAGATTCTGTGTCTCTTTCTCTCTCTGCCCCTCCCCTGTTTACGCTCTGTCTCTCTCTCTCTGTCTCTCGAAAATAAATAAATGTAAAAAAGATTAAAAAAAAAAAGGAAATTGAATATGATTTTTTTCGGTGCAAAGAATTGAGTTCAGGGCTTTGAGGAACTGTTGGGAAATAAGGCTAGTTTGAAAGAGCAGGATCTATTAGAAGGGCACTTAAAAATTCATGTATTCAATTAATATTGATTGAATATATTATGCCAAATATTTTTTGGGAGCAATACTATCCAATGTTAAGCAAAGACAACCAAGCTGTTACATGGCTTAAAATCTGAGGGTGAGAGACACCTGACAATCAACAAATAAGTAAGTACAAGAGAATAAGAATTATGCAGAGAATTAGAGGGACCTAGGTGGCTCAATCGGTTAAACGTCTGACTCTTGATTTCAGCTGGGGCCATGATCTCATGGTTCATGGGTTTGAGCCCCATGTCAGACTCTGTGCTGACAGCATGGAGCCTGCTTGGAATTCTCTCTCCCTCTCTCTGCCCCTCCCCTACTTGCATGCTCTCTCTCTCAAATATAAATAACAAAAAAGAATCTTGCAGAGAATTAAAGCAGAATGGTGTGTTAGGGAGTGACTACTTGGCTACTGTAGATTAGAAGGTAAGGAAAGGTATGGCAGGCCTTCACATTCATTCTCTCCCTCCATTCTTCTTAAGTCATAGAATCCCCCAAGTTTTAACCAGGCAAGTAGCTACCCAAGTAGAAATCATACTTTCCAGCCTCTCTTGCAGCTAGGTATAAACACATGACTAAGTGAGTAGAACTGAAAATGCAATTTCCAGGTCTAATTTTCATAACAAAATTGTTTTTCTGCACTCTCTCTTTTTCTTCTTTTTCCAGGCTGGAATGTAGACATATGTGGACCAGCTTTAATCATGTGAATGAAGATTGCACCCCATGGTAAGAACAGGGTAGAACTGGGGTCCCTGAGTGATCTCCCAGAACAGAGCTGCCCACTCATCCTTTACCACCTCCCTGCCTCTGGATGTTATGTGAGAGAGAAATTAATCATTTTTTGAGCTACTATATTTCAGAATCTCTGTTATAGTAGTTTTAGCCTACACCCTACTACTACAGGGGACCTCTCAGAGGTGGGGACGTGACATTTAAGCTAACAGCTAAGTGAAAAAAATGAAAAAGCTATACAAAGTGGAGAGAGAGCATTTAAGACAAATGTAAAGAACTTAAAAAGAGAAAAGTCAGTATGGCTAGGGCATAAGGAGATGAATCTGGAGAAGAATTAGAAACAGATCATGTAGGGGCTTGAAGGCTAAGGTAAGGAATTTTGATTTTAAGTGTGAGGGGAAAACACTGGAATATTTTTAAATATTAAGAGAAGTGTCATAATTGGATTTATGGTTTTTGGTTTTTCTTTTTTTTCTTCTTCCCATTCCCTTTTTTCTTTTTTTCCCCCTGAATTTATGATTTAAAAAATCACTCAGGCTCTCTCTGGTAAATCCTCTGAGGGGGTCAAAGATATATTTTGGACATATTAAGTTTAGCAAAATATTTAAATAAGATTAACTGACCAACTTAGTTATTAGTACAAAGAATTTTAAGCCTCAAGGTAGTAATGATGCTTAAGAAAAATAACATATTTTACAAAGGACCAATCCAATTGGTAGACACTATTTAAATTATCCTATGTCAAATTAACAAGGACTTACCTTGCCAAGATTCTTGGCACCTTTATATTAACATAAATTGCATTGGGGAAAAAGCATAATAGTAATTGAAAAAGCAACTAATTATAAGCAATTATAAGTCAAATTATGTTTACACCACAATTAGTGTTTGAGGTGGTTTAGTAGACAGATTCTTCATTTCAATAAGCAACCATCAAATAACTGAATAGCTTGTAAAAGACATAAATACTTCTTTTATCTTTACTCCAAGTATAACCACCACATTCACTTCGAATTGTTATTATCATACAATAAGCAACATTTCTCATTTGTCTCAATTCCCAGTTTGACTTGGATGCTTTTAAAAACACGGCAAAAGTAGTCTAAGTACCTACCGCACATCGCTTCTTTCAACAGTTTTCATGGAGAAATGTGAACAAATTCACGTTCTTGTAAGACGAGTACTACCCTGGAGGGGATCTAGAATGCAAAGTCAAACCACATCTTTTTCTATAGGCTTTTCACACAACACGATCTCATTTCACTTTCGGTTGAGCGAAGTCTTTCTCTAAAGATGATAGGGAAAAGTTTTTTGTGTTGTTAATTGTAATTATATGACAGGCTGTGTTTTTTCCTCCCTTATTCTTGAGTGAAAGTTGTAACTTTGTTACCCCACTTTTGCCACCTCGGTTAAACTGTTTGACTACACCTGGACAACTGTTTTACAATTTACATTATTCCTGAAGTATTAAATACATGGTCCTTTATTTTTGATTTTTTTTAATTCATGGTTCTTTAAATCACCACTGGTGATAGGGCAGAATCCCTGCTATATTAATTTCCATGTTAATTCTTCTGAAGCACGTGAGAGGACAGCGCTGTAAATTTTGGAGGGGGGGTGGCTTTCAACTAGCTCATCAGTTTGAGAACATTCAAAAAATATTATCAAACAATTTCAGATTATATTTAATAAACCAGTTTCTAGAAATAGTTCTGCAAAATAAATTCCCACCCGTTGACCTAATCGAGCACGGAGTTGCCAGTGCTTCACGGCAGCCGCTGCGCTCGGCCAACTCGGAGGCTGGGCGAGCCACATGGTTGGAGGTAGGTAGAGCCCTCCAAGGCTGGGCGCCACGTTGCTTTTCCCTTTTTAAATAGGCAGAAACGCTTCGGGCTATTGTGTAAAAACGGATCGAAAACTGCTTTTACTTGCACGCCAGCTAAGGCAGGAGCAGAATTAAAGCGCCTTCTAATCCGACCCTCGGCAACATGTGCGTCACGGACAAATACTGAGTTTTGATGCGTGGCTTCTTTCGCCTGGAGGAAACACATACTTTAGAGAATGGTCAAGTACCTCTGCAATCGCGGTGAATTGCACAGGATCAGACCGACCACGCCACCCCAGCAGTGGCCGCCGCCCCCGCCGAACCCCAACAACCCTAAGAATCCACCCATGTTCTTTGCTAACCAGTGCAGCGCGGCGCACCCTTTCCCCACTCAGTTCGCGTTCTCCCCACCCATTATACATTCGACCCCAGGCTCTTAGTCCCCAGCCGGAGGACACAGCGCCGTCTCCCGCCCAAGGGACAGCGCGAACCCAAACCGCAGCGCGGCGGGTAGCTCTCCGCGCTCCTGGAAGGCGGGCCGCCAGCCAGCCGCAACTCGGCGGCTGCTGATTGACAGGTGGGAGAACCGATGAGCCTCAGGGGCGGGACTATGCGTCACTTCCTGGCCTTTCGAGGGAGACGGCGTATATAAATGCGGTGCTCACGCAGCGCTCTCGCTTCCACAGTATGGCCGGCGATATTAGCTAGCGCTCGCTCTACTCTCTCTAACGGGGAAACAGCGGACTACAAGAGACTGAACTGTATCTGCCTCTATTTCCAACAGACTCACGTTCAACTTTCGCTCACACACACACAAAAAAGCCGGGAAAATTTTATTAATCCTTTTTTTAAAAAAGTTAATATAAAATTATAGCAAAAAAAAAAAGGAACCTGAACTTTGGTAACACAGCTGGAACAATCCGCAGCGGCGGCGGCAGCGGCGGGAGAAGAGATTTAATTTAGTTGATTTTCTGTGGTTGTTGGTTGTTCGCTAGTCTCACGGTGATGGAAGCTGCACATTTTTTCGAAGGGACCGAGAAGCTGCTGGAGGTTTGGTTCTCTAGGCAGCAACCCGACGCAAACCAAGGATCTGGGGATCTTCGCACCATCCCAAGGTAGGTGCTGGGGGCTGTCGCCGCCTGGAAGGCACCAGCCATGGGCTGGGGTCGGGGGCCCCGGGTTCCCGCAGCCTTCAGGTGGGGGCGGGTCCGCAGGCGGAGCTCGTTTCCGCGGCGGTGGAGGGGGGCCTCGGGGCCCGGGGGAGCGGCGGCGTCCACGCGGGGCCCAAGCCGGCTTCTCCCGCCGCCGTTGCCTGACCGGGAACTGCCCGGGGGGAGGGGAGGAGGCCGGCGCGCCGCGTGCTCAGGTAACGTCCCCAGCGCAGTGTGCGGGGCGGCGGGCGGTGCCGCTCGGGGTGGTTTGTGGGACCCCGTCGTCCGACTTTACCCTCCGGAGTTGGTGGCCCAGGACCCCGGGTGGGCACGCCTTGGGGCCGCGCGGGCTGCCTCCCGGCAGGTGTGGCTCAGCGGGCTCATTACTCAGGCGCTACTTCGGGCGTGCCCTCTCCGGGAGCGAGGAGGGAGGGAGTGGATCTGAAGCCGGGCTCGTTCTCTCCGCGTGCTTCGGGAGGTGGGGGCTCTCCCGGTCTCCGACGGAGGGTCTGGCGCGCCGGCCTCCCGCCTGCGGTCGGCGCTGGCAGCATGTGGCGCCCGGGCGGCGGGGATTGGGCGGGAGCAGTGGTGTCGCAGTGGCTGGGCCCCATCGCCGCCCTTAACGTGCTCTGCACCAAAATCCCTTTAGGGGAGGCCCCCGCAGACGGCCGCGGACCCCACCGAGGCTTGCCCCGGAGACTCTTGACCTTGACCGTGTAACCTGTTACCGCGTCGGCGGGTTCCGGGCGAGGTGCGGGGTGGAGGAAGGTTTGTGTGAATTTACGGGCTAGAGGCCCGTCCCAGCCAGGACATAATACCTTTAATGCCTAAGCCTGCAAAGGAATCTGGGGCCCCGGCCTCCCACTTCGGGCAGTCACGCGAGAGTGCTGGGCTGATCGCGCAGAAAAGGAGAGGGCTTCGCGTGGTGTTGGGAAAGCAGAGCGCGAATGCGAGCACGGGCGGCTGCGGAGGTGCCTGGGCCTTCCTCGCGGCGCTCACACCGCTAGGCGCCCCTTGCCTTTCCTCGCACTAGCGTGGCTGTGCGGCGGGGGAACCGGCGCGGCCGCCCCATTGAGGCGACGACCAATGAGCTCCTGGGCCCGGCCGAGAGCCTGGCCCCAGGGTGTGGGCCAATGGGCGTTTCAGGAATGTAGGCTGCGCTTGCTGCAGTCTCTGACAAAAAGCTACTGGAGAAGGGATCCCAGGCGGACACGTGCTGCCGGGACTTTTAAGGCAGTAGATCGATCTTGAAGGATTCTCTTGCTAAATCTGTCCTGTCAGCTAGAATGTGACAGGTCTCATTTTTCAAGCTTTGTGCGACATTTAAAATGTCCAACGTAGCCCTTCACTATGTGCCAGGTTCAGCTTTAAGCACTATATTGTAGGACGCAGCTACTTACAAATACGGGGACTCTTAGTATTTCCTCCATTTCACAAAGGGGGAAACTCCCTGGTGGTGGTATGCGACTGGTGAAACAATTGTGATCAGATAATCTAGAAAATTGTGTCATTGAAGAACTAATGAATGCCTCTCATAAGGTGGTTTTGCTCTGCCCCTTTAAATGTTTTGAAGCTTGATTTATGAGTACACATTTTTAATAAAGGGAAGAGAGCTTTTCTTCTAGGTTCTCAGGCAGAAATGCCAGAATTTAAGCTTGGGTTTTTTTGGTTAAGTTCCCTGAGTCAAGGAGGAGGGAGAAAGGCTTATAAAAGGGCAGTTTGCTTTCTGTAAGAACCACTGTTTCTTTGTACTTTGGTTAGCAGAAATTGTTTTGTTCCCTCAGTGTGGCTCTTAAAATGATGGCATACGTTAAATCTTCAAGGACAAAATATTGTTTGTGATTTGGTGCCATAATTTTATAGACCTTTAACATTCGTTAAATCACTATCTTGAGAGTTTATACCACACTTCAGTTGTTGTAGATAGAGCAAGTAAGAACTGGAAAATCAATTTGATTTAACTGAGAGGTCCTTTGGCAGCCTTGGTAGGAACTTCTCTCTGACCTGTCAATCAAGCACGGATGCACTGGTTAGGTTACTTAGTAGGAGAGAAAAATAGTAGATATATTAGTAAATCACCTAAAGTCTGTGTCCTGGCCAAAAGGATCATTGGCCTCTGGTCTCTTAAATTAGTATTCCTGGCCCCAGAGGAGGATTATAATCTAGAAGAGTAAGGCAAAGTGAAATGGTTAAGTAAATTGCCTATGGAATATCTAAATTTGAATTCAAACAGCATTTAATAGCTTGTTCTTCGTCTCTAAAATGACAGTGCTGGTACCTACCATCATTGGATAGTTTTAAGGATTAAGGGGGTTACTATGTGTGTACATTGCTTTTAAAACTGACACATAGTAACTACTCTAAGTGTTAATATCATCTTTATCTTTGGGGCTTTTTGTTGTAGGGGATTGGGGTTTTGTTTTCATTTTTTTGGATTTTGTTTTGTTTTGGTTTTGCTTTTAAGGATATTTTTTCCCTTTTCCCCTTGTTTTAAGCAAACAAGGCTGTAGAAGAAAATATGTCAGAATGTTGTCTAAAAGACTACATACTAAAGGGTATCCTAGCAATTTAATGTATTTTGACTCCAGTAGAGGAGATACTGTCACTGGGGAGTTTTAGATCACATCATTATAATATATTCTACGAAGTCTTCTTTGTAGCCTTATTTTTATTTAATGATAAAGATGTGGAAGGCAGAAAGTCCTTGCCTCACATTCACATTCTCTGTAATTCTATTAAAATGCAGACAGACTATACTTAGAAGACAAGTACAGATGTCCTGAGAGGGTCTTGCCACAGATTCTGGACATTAAAAAGATAACAAGAATATTACGGGGAAATGTTCCCTTGTACTTTTTTCCAAATACTGTCCTACCCCCTCCTCTCAACTTCTAACCACCATGAGTTAGTTTTCTTCTGTTTTTGAGCTTTAAATAACAGAATCATTTAGTGTGGATTATTACTTGGGGCCTCCTTTGGTCAACCTTATGTTTGACGGTTTGTGTTAACGTACCACAATTTTTTCATTCTGTTAATCGGTATTTGAGTAGTTTCTAGTTTGCTAATACAAGTATGTTGTTATGAACACTAATATGTCATTTAGTGAACAATGCACTTTTCTGTTCAGTATACACCTAGAAGTAGAATTGTTAAGTTATAAGTTGGTAAATATATCTAGCACCATATTTTCAACACTTGATATTACCTTTTTAATTTTAGCTATTGTGGGTGTATGATAGTATGCACTTCCCATCAGACTTATGGAGTTGAGCATCCTTTCATATCTCTAGTCACCATTTGGATCTCTTGTGAAATGCTGTGTGTTCTTTTGTATAGGTTTGTATAGGTTGTATGGTTTATAGAAGTTCTTTGTATATTGTGGGTAAATGTCAAATGTGTATTACAAATATCATACACCCTCTCTGGCTTCCCCTTTGATTCTACTAGGCATGTTTTTAGAAACAAGTTAATAGTTTTAATGTAGTCCCAACTTAACCAATATTTTCCATTTAATGGTTGGTGTGTTTTTGTTTTCTGAGACAGACAGAGTGCTGACAGGGGAGGGGCTGAGAGAGGGGGAGACACAGAATCTGAATCAGGCTCCAGGCTCTGAGCTGTTAGCATAGAGCCCAATGATGGCCTCAACTCACATGAGATCATGACCTGAGCCAAAGTTGGACACCTAACCGACCGAGCCACCCAGGCACCCCTATTTTGTGTGTGTGTGTTTAGGAATGTATACACCCAACATGGGGTTTGAACTCATGACCCTTAGATCATACTCTGCTGACTGAACTAGATAGCTGCCCCTGTTAGCAGGTTTATATCCTATTTAAGATGTTGTTACTCACTAGAGGTATATGAAGATGTGCTTTTTTCCTCCTAAACTTTGTTTTCCTTTTCTTATTTAGATCTGCCTTCCATCTGGAATTGATTTTGTTTTTAATATAGTACGAAGGAATACAATGCACTTGAAGCAAAATTGGCTCATCTTTCCAAGTTTTAACTCCCAAGTCCATCTATAACTTTTCTGTTAAACATTTCCCACTCTCCTATAGGCCATTCATTTAGTAGAATTCATCTTAACATGTAATCTGAACAAATTAACGTGGTACGGGGAATCTTTTTACTAACTTCTCAAGGGAGACATGGGCCACACTATACACTTTTTGTTTTTGTTATTTTAAGAAGGAAAATCCTGTCTCACTTGGGTTGAAGAATACTGGTTAACAATATGGATGATATGGGGGTTTTTTAAAAGATTATTTTCATTTTAATGTTTATTGTTTATTTTTGAGGGAGACACAATCTGAAGCAGGCTCCAGGCTCTGGGCTGTCAGCACAGAGGACATATGAGGCTCCAGCTCAAACCATGAGTTCATGACCTGAGCCACCGACTCAGTTAAGACCTCAGTCTTAACCGATTGAGCCACCCTGGCGCCCCACTTAACAGTATGTTTAAGAAAACCAGCGCTCCAGGTGTATCCAGATGGGTAAAGGAATAGCTGTTGTGTTCTAAAACTGACTTATTTCATACATTATTTAAAGTTGAAATGTAAAAGGAAGGGATGGTGTATTAGGTTAAACCTGCAGGTTCTCTACCAGTTTTTCAGGTTTCAAAAGGATGTGAACAGAAATCAGTGGTCATATAATATAATGTCTTGGGGTTGCTGGACCAAACAAAAGCCTTTTATGTTTTAGGAAATGGCAGCTATGCGGAGGAAGTCTGTTAAGAAATAAGAAATTTGGGGGAGAGGAAAGATATTTTTTGCTTTTGAATTCATAGCCCATAGTAAAGAAGTGGGTTCTGATGGGAAATTGTAGTGAAGGTGAAGAGAATAAAAATTATGGAAAGGTTAGAGGTGTATTATTTGCACGGTTAATGTGAAACTATAACAACTAGAATCTATAGTGGTCATGTTGGAAACGACATTTAGGATGGAGTGGGATGTTCTATTTCTCCTTCAAATTTTGTAGACTAAACTTTATTTTTTAGTAAAGGTTTAGGACTGGTTGCAAGGATTCTAAGTCATACCTCAAGATTAACTTTCCAGGAACCTCATGCCTTACTTGACTACATCATTGGACAGTGTTGCAGAATCGGGATTTTTCATTGAAGGAATTTACTATCCCTTTCCAAAAGCCTTTTATGTAAGAAGGTTTTGAAGTAGAAAAGCTTCCTATTGAATTAAGCTTCTTATTACTTTTCTCACAGAAGTTTGGATTTTTTTTTTTTTTTTTTTTTTTTAGTTTGGAAAAAGTTTGAACTGCTATCTCCAAGCAACCCTTTTTAAAGTGGACCCATTGAAACTAATCAACTGAATGTAGCAGTAATTATACTGAATAGTG
>PJEM01014316.1:0-24433 GCA_004023845.1 Helogale parvula
CCACTCTGACTGGTGTGAGGTGGTATCTCAGTGTGGTTTTGATTTGTGTTTCCCTGATGATGAGTGATATTGAGCATCGTTTCATGTGCCTGTAGGCCATCTGGATGTCCTCTTTGGAGAAGTGTCTGTTCATGTCTTCTGCCCATTTCTTCACTGGGTTATTTGTTTTGTGGGTGTGAAGTTTGGTGAGTTCCTTGTAGATTTTGGATACTAGCCCTTTATCTGATATGTCATTTGCAACTATCTTTTCCCATTCTGTCTATTCGTTTTCTTTCTTGTTTCCTTTGCCTTGCAGAAGCTTTTTATCTTGATGAAGTCCCAAGAGTTCAGTTTTGCTTTCATTTCCCTTGCCTTTGGGGATGTGTCTAGTAGGAGATTGCTGAGGTTGAGGTCTAGGAGGTTTTTTCCTACTTTCTCCTCGAAAGTTTTGATGGTTTCCAGTCTCACATTCAGGTCCTTCAGCCATTTTGAGTTTATTTTTGTGTACGGTGTAAGAGACTGGTCTATTTTCATTCTTCTACATGCTGCTGTCCAGTTCTCCCAGCACCACCTGCTAAAGAGGCAGTCTTTTTTCCATTGCATACTCTTTTTTATTTTGTCAAAAATTAATTGGCTATACATTTGTGGACCCAGTTCTGGGTTCTCTATTCTATTCCATTGGTCTATGGGTCTGTTTTTGTGCCAATACCATACTGTCTTGATGAAGACAGCTTTGTAGTAGAGGTGAAAGTCTAATTGAGATGCCTCCCGTTTTGGTTTTCTTCTTCAATATAACTTTGGCTATTCGGGGTCTTTTGTGGTTCCATACGAATTTGAGGATAGTTTGTTCTAGTTTTGTGAAGAATGTTGGTGCAATTTTGATGGGGATTGCATTGACTGTGTAGATTCCTTTGGGTAGTAATGACATTTTCACAATGTTTATTCTTCCGATCCATGAACATGGAATATTTTTCCATTTCTTGGTGTCTTCTTAGATCTCTTTCATAAGTTTTCTATAGTTTTCATCATATAGGTCTTTTCCATCCTTGGTTAGGTTTACTCCTTTGATGATTTTTCATGCAATCGTGAATGGGATCAGATTCTTAATTTATCTTTCGGCTGCTTCATTTTTGGTGTATAGGAATGCAACCGATTTCTGTACATTGATTTTGTACCCTGCGACTTTACTGAATTCATTGATCAGTTCTAGAAGGCTTCTGGTGGAGTCGACTGGGTTTTCCATGTAGAGTATCATGTCATCTGCAAAAAGTGAAAGTTTGACTTCTTCCTTGCCAATTCTGATGCCTTTTATTTCCTTTTGTTGTCTGATTGCTGATGCTAGAATTTCCAGCACTATATTAAACAACAGTGGTGAGAGTGGACACCCCTGTCATGTTCCTGATCTCAGGGGGAAAGCTCTCAGTTTTTCCTCATTGAGGATAATATTGGCTGTGGGCTTTTCATAAACTGCTTTTATAATGTTTAGGTAAGTTCCTTTTGTTCCAACTTTCTCAAGGGTTTTTATTAAGAAAGGGTGCTCTATTTTGTCAAATGCTTTTTCTGCATCTATCAACAGGATCATATGGTTTTTTTCCTTTCTTTTGTTAATGTGATGAATCACATTGATGGATTTGCGAATACTGAACCAGCCCTGTAACCCAGGAATGAATCCCACTTGATCATGATGGATAATTCTTTTTATGTGCTGTCGGATTCAATTTGCTAGTAGCTTGTTGAGTATTTTTGAGATATTGGTCTGTAGTTCTCTTTTTTCGCTGGGTCCCTGTCTGGTTTGGGTATCAAGGTGATGCTGGCTTCGTAGAATGAATTTGGAAGTTTTCCTTCTATTTCTATTTTTTGGAATGGTTTGACAATGGGTATGAGCTCTGCTTTAAATGTCTGCTAGAATTCCCCTGGGAAGCCATCTGGCCATGGGCTTTTATTCGTTGGGAGATTTTTGATAACGGATTCGATTTCTTCAGTGGTTATCGCTCTATTCATGCTTTCTATCTCTTCCCGTTTGAATCTTGGCAGCGCATGCACATTTAGGAATTTGTCCATTTCTTCTGTGTTGTCCAGTTTGTTGGCATATAATTTTTCATAGTAGTCTCTGATGATTGCTTGTATTTCTAAGGGATTGGTTGTAATAGATCCTTATCCATTTATGATTTTGTCATTCTGGGTGTTCTCTCTTTTCTTTCTGAGGAGGTTCTTTTGGATTCTATATTGTTTATTTCTGCCCTGATCTTTATGATTTCTTTTCTTCTGCTGGGTTTGGGTGCTCTTGCTGCTTCCCTTCTAGTTCCAGTAGGTGCTCTGTTAAATTTTGAATTTGTGCTTTTTTTAGTTTGTTGAGATTGGCCTGGATTGCAATATACTTTCCTCTTTGGACTGCCTTTGCTGCATCCTGGAGATTTTGGATTGTTGTATTTTCATTCTCGTTAGTTTCCATATATTTTTAAATTTCTTCTCTATTGCCTGATTAACGCAATCATTCTTTAGTAGGGTGGTTTTTAACCTCCACATTTTTGGAGGTTTTCCAGACTTTTTCCTGTAGTTAATTTCAAGTTTCATAGCATTGTGATCTGAAAGTGAGCATGGTATGATCTCTATTCGTTTATACTTATGGAGGGCTGCTTTATGTCCCAATATGTGATCTATCTTGGAGAATGTGCCATGTGCACTCGAGAAGCAGGTGAATTTCCTAACTTCAGGAGTCCGAGTTCTAAATATATCTATCAGTTCCATCTGTTCCAATGTGTCATTCAGGTCCATTGTTTCCTTAGTGATCTTCTGTTTAGTTGATCAATCCATTGCTGTCAGTGGAGTATTAAAGTCCCCTGAAATTAGCACATTTTTGTCAATAAGATTGTTTCTTTCTGTGATTAATTGTTTTATGTGTTTGGGTGCTCCCAAATTTGGCGCATAGATATTTATAATTGTTAGCTCTTCCTGATGGAGAGATCCTGTAATTATTATATAATGTCCTTCTTCATCTCTTGTTACTGCCTTTACTGTAAAGTCCAGTTTGTCTGATATAAGAATGGCTACTCCAGCTCTCTTTTGGCTTCCAGTTGCTTGATAGATATTTCTCCATTCCTTTACTTTAACCTGAAAGTGTCTTCTGGTCGAAAATGAGTCTCTTGTAGACAACAAATAGATGGGTTTTGTTTTTTCATCCATTCTGGTACCCTGTGTCATTTGGTTGGAGTGTTCAGTCCATTTACATTAAGTGTTATTATTGAGAAATGTGGGTTTAGAGTCATTGTGTTCTCCCTAGAATTCATGTTTATAGTGGCGTCTCTGGTACTTTGTATTCTTTGCAACATTTCCCTTATAGAGTCCCTCTTAGGGTTTCTTGTAGGGCTGGTTTGGTGGTCATGAATTCTCTGTTTTTGTTTATTTGGGAACATTTTTATTTCTCCCTCTATTTTGAACGACAGGCTTGCTGGATAAAGCATTCTGGGCTGCATGTTTTTTCTGTTCATCACATTGAAGATTTCCTGCCATTCCTTCCTGGCCTGCCAGGTTTCATTAGATAGGTCTGTAACCACTCTGATAGGTTTCCCTTTGTATGTGAGGGCCCTTTTCTCCCTAGCTGCTTTCAGAATTCTCTCTTTATCTTTATATTTTGCCTGTTTCACTATGATATGTCGTGCTGAAGGTTGATTCATGTTACGTCTTAAGGGGGTTCTTTGTGCCTCTTGAATTTGAATGTCTATTTCTTTTCCCATATTTCTCAGTTATAATTTGGCCTAGTATCCCTTCAGGCCCTTTCTCTCTCTCTTCCTCTTCAGGAATTCCTATGATACGGATATTGTTCCAGTTGATTTTGTCGCTCAGGTCTCGAATTCTCCTTTCCTTCTCCTGGATTAATTTCTCTCTCTTTTTTCCAGCTTCCTCTTTTGCTAGAACTATATCTTCTAATTCACCTATTCTTCTGTCTGCCTCATCAATCCTTGAGGTGGCTGCTTCCATTTTGTTATTCACCTCATGTACAGCCTTTTTTTTTTTAAACCATCACACCTATTTTCAAAGTCCCTAGTCATTGTCTCAGTAGCTTCTCTAATGCTTTTTTTCAACCCCCGCGATTAATTTTATGACAAGTTTTTAAGATTCTGATCTGGTATGTTGTCTAAATCTGCCTTGAGCAGTTCTGTCACTGTGACTTCTTCTTGGAGATTCTTCAGGGGAGAGTTCCTTCATCTTGTCATTTTAGCTAGTTTTCTGTCTCTTGTCAGTTTTAAAAAGCTCGTTGTACACTGTGCACCTGTTAGAATTGATCTGTTAAAGGAGGCTTATTGTCTGTCCAGGGCCTGTCTTTTCAGGAAATATTTTTAATGGTGTCTTTCAGTTTCTCTTTTTGTGCCTTTGATTATTTTATTTCCCTAGTCAGCAATATTTGGGACTCAAAGTCGTGCACACTTTGGCTTGTTTCTTAGGGTAGCCCTGAGGAGGAAAACAGACAACGACAATGGGTAGAGAAGCACACAGATGCACAGATAAATCCAATAAACAAACAAATTAAGAGGGGGAAAGGAAGAAAAGTAAAAGGAGAGGAAAGAGTAGAAAAGAAGAGAAGAAAGAAAAAAGAATGTGAAAAAATAAAGGGGGGTAGAGAAAACAAAGGACAATGGACAGTCTAAAAGAGAATAACCAGTTGAGGGGAGAGATAAGGATCAGATATAGGAGAATATATCTGCATGGCAAGAAGAAGAAAAAAAGTGGGAAAAAGGAAAATAAGGAGTAAAAATTAAAATAAATATTAAAGTAAAAAAGGTAATACTAATAAAAATAAGTACAACAACAACAACAACAACAGCTCCCTCTGGCGGATAGGTTTGGTTTGGGTAGTAGGTCTCTGGGGCTGTTCTGCTGTGGTAGTTGTGGAGGATGAATGGCGGCACCTCATGCTTCACTGGAACTAAGCGCTACAGGTCACTCTAATGAGTTTGATCTCCTTGTGCTGCAGCTGAGCCAAGCTGTACTCTCCAGGCCCGCCTCGTTTCAAAATCCTAGCACTTTTATGCTACCACAGATGAGATGTACTTGCTTTGGCGGCTGGCTTCTTAGCTGGGATCTTGTAGGGGGAGGGTACAGTTTCTCCTGGCCCAGATTGGATTTGTGGTGCGGCTGCCGGAGGCAAGGTGCATAGATGGAGGCAAAGTGCACTCCTTCACAGACACCACCGTCAACTCCCAGCCCCCAACAGGGGTCAGGATCGCTCATAGGGGGAGGTATCAGTTTCTCTTGGTACCGGCTGGGATTCGCACTGCCGCTGCCCGAGACACTGGGTGCTGCCTGAAATGAGCTGCGCCATCCAGCAGCAGAAGGGCGTGCCCCCGCCTCCGCTGCCGCCAACCCCCTGCTGGTATTGCATAGGCATGGGTGCACCTCTTCCCCGTTAGCACCTGGGATTCGGGGCTCATGAGACCAATGTTGGAGGTGAGACGTGCTGTGGAAATGAGGTGTGTGCTTCCACTCCCACAGCCGAGGCTGAAGTGCGTGCCCCCGGGGCCTCCTCCATGGCCACTGACTCCCTGCGGGGATGGCGCAGGGTTGGAGGCTGTTTTTCCCCTAAGCCTCCCGGGTTCAGGATTTGGGCTGCCCAGTGATTATATGGAGTGACAGTTTTTCTTTCCATGCAGGGTTAAATGTTCTTTATCTCTTCTCTAGAGATAGCACTATGAGCATGTTCAGTTTCTTTTTCTCTTCCCTTTGTCTCTCAGGGGCTCAGCGTGCTTGCCCTGTGTTGGGCTGGGGCTCCCACCTTCCCTGCCCTTCTCAGGCTGGCCCGTTTTCCAATATCCCCAGTTTGCACTCACTCAGGCATCTTCGAAGTTGTCTTCTTTCTGGAGTCTGTATTTTCTCCTTCCACTCTTGCAGATGAGAGAATGTCCTTCTCAGATCGATAGATGGGGTGGACGAAGTTTACAGAGCTCCCTTCCTTTCCACCATCTTGGCTCCTCCTCCCACCTTTATTTATTATTGAGAGACAAAGAGAGACAGAGCATGAGCATTGGAGGGGCAGATAGAGGGAGAGACACAGAATTCAAAGCAGGCTTCAGGCTCCGAGCTGTCAGCACAGAGCCCAATGTGGGGCTCAAATTCACAAACTGCAAGATCATGACTGAGCTGAAGTTGGACTCTTAACCCACTGAGCCTCCCAGGTATCCCAATCATCAAGTGTCTTTAAATCTAGAATGAGTCTCTTATAGGCATCATATAGATGGATCTTGTTTTTTTAACCATTTTGTTATGCTATGTCTTTTGATTGGAACCTTTAGTCCATTTACATTCAGAGTGATTATCAAAATATATGAATTTAGTGCCATTATGTTTCCTGTAGAGTTGTTGTTTCTGGTAATGTTCTCTGGTCCTTTCTAGTTTTTGTTGCTTCTGGTCATGTTTTGTTTTGTTTTTCCTCCACTCAGAAAATCCCCCTAAAATTTCCTTTTTTAATGTTTATTCATTTTTGAGAGAGAGAGAGAAAGAAAGCAGGAGAGGGACAGAAAGGTGACAGAGGATCTTAAGTGGGCTCTGCACTCACAGCAGAGAGCCTGATATGGGGCTCAAACTCATAAACTGTGAGATCATGACCTAAGCCGAAGTCAGATGCTTAACTAACTGAGCCATCTAAACATACCTCCCCTTAAAATTTCTTGCAGGGCTGGTTTAGTGGTCATAAACTCCTTTAGCTTTCATTATTTGGGAATTTGTTTATCTCTCCTATTTTGAATGACAGCCTTGCTGGATAAAGAATTGTTGGCTGCACATTTTCCCCATTCAGTACAATGAAGATATCTTGCAACTCCTTTCTGACCTGCCAAGTTTCTGTGGAAAGATCTGCTGTGAACCTGATATGTTTCCCTTCTAGTTTAAGAATTTTTTTCCTTGCTGCTTTTAAGACTCTTTCCTTGCCGAAGTATTTTGTGAATTTGACTATGATATGCCTTGGTGATTGTCAGCTTCTTTTGAATTTCATGAAAGCTCTTTGTGCTTCTTGGATGTTGATGTCTGTGATCCTTCTCCAAGTAAGAAAGTTTTTAGCTATAATCTGTTCACATAAACCTTCTTTCCCTTTTTCTTTCTTAATCTCTGGGACTCCTATGATACAAATGTTAGTCCTCTTTAATAAGTCACTGAGTTCTCTACATCTTGTATAACTATCTTTGGCCTTTGTATCTCTCTTCTTTTTGGCTTTATTATTTTCCAGAATTTTATCTTCTATATCACGGATTCACTGCTCCGCTTCATCCATCCGTGTTATCATGGTATCCATTCAAGAGTACATCTCGATTATAGCATTTTTAATTTTGACTTGAGATTTTAGTTCTTTTATCCTTGTAGAAAGGGATTCTCTGGTATCTTCTATTCTTTTTCAACCCTAGCTAGTATTCTTATAATCATAGATTTTTTTAATTAAATTTATTTTTTATGTTTATTTATTTATGACTGAGAGAAAGCAAAAGGAGAGAGACCATGAGTGAGGGAGGAACACAGAGAGAGAGAGAGAGAGAGAGAGAGAATCCCAGGTAGGCTCTGCACTGTCAGCACAGAGCCCAATGAGGGGCTTGATCTCATAAACAGTGAGATTATGGCTTGAGTGAAAACCAAGAGTTGGACACTCAACAAATTGAGCCACCCAGGCACACCTATAATTGTGGTTTTAATTTCTAGTTCAGACATTTTACTTATATTTGTGTCACTTATATCCCTGGCTGTGAGTTCCATTGCCTGTACATTCTTTTGGGATGAGGTTTTCTGTCTCATTATTTTTTTTCCAGAAAAGAAAACAGAAAAGAAAGAAAAGAACACACACACACACACAGAGAAATAAAAAAACAAACAAAAAGCAAAACATACAAAAAAATAGATCTTGAGTACTTTTTGTTCTGCTTCATAAAAGAATTTAGATCCAAACATGAATAAAAAAAAATAAAAATAAACCCAAAAAACAATTTAAAAAAGAGGCATGTGGGTGGCTCAGTATGTTAAGCATCTTCAGCTCAGGTCATGATCTCAGGGTTCACAAATCTGAGTTGCCCATTGGTCTTTGTGCTGACAGCTCTGAGCCTGGAGCCTGCTTCAGATTCTGTGTCTCACTCTCTCTCTCTCTCTGCCCCTCCCCTGCTCATGCGTTGTCTCTCTCTCTTTCTCAAAAAATAAATTAAAAAATTAAAACATAAATAGTATAAATATAAACTGTATATATAAAAATAAAAATAATGGAAAAAAGAAAAAGAATTAAAAATGAGAAAATAAATGAAAGTAAAAACTAAGGAATAAAATAAAATGGAAGTTAGATCCTAATTCCCCTAGAGCTGGAGCTTTGCAGGACTTTGATCATTAACTTGGTGCAAAGGAGTTGTTTGTGTTGGTCTTCCTCGGTCAGGGACCTGCTGCACTGACTTGTTTCAGTGGAAGTGCATCTGAAGTGTGCAGGGCTTATGGCTTGGTGTAAGTGGCTCCACCTCCACTAAGTGATGCTGTTTTGCACTCTGAATACTTTCAGCTCTAAAGAGTGGAATAAATATGGCTGCACTCTGCTCTATAGCCCAGGAGCTGAATGTCGCCTGCCCTCACTCTTCATGGAAACCTCACAGAAGGACAGTTAATCACCTCTCTTGTGTTTCCAGTTTTTGTCAGAACCCTGTGTTCACCCAGCTTGTATCCCAGCTTTATTTCGGACACATAACTGAATTTCAAAACTCCAAATTTTAGAGATTCCCACCGTAAGAATCCGTGCTGTTCCCCTGAGGGAGAATCTCGCTGCATTTTTGCCAGCTCATGTGAAAAAGGCAGTGGCAAGACTCTGCTGCTGCTCAGAGTTTATGTCAAAACAGGGCAAAAAGCAGGCACACCTCATTGAACACCTCAGCTGGAGTGAGTCATCTCTCTTAAGCCTGGATACAGTGCAGAACTTTGATGTGACCTCTCTTTCTTTCAACCCAAGGGATCCTCCATCCACACTGTCACTCCTTGTATTATAACCCACTTCACCACTTGAACGCCTTTCAGCCAGGTTCTTCACCCAGGGTAGGGGACTGCTATAAGTTTAGATTTTGTGCTTTGCTACTTTTATTACTTTGCAGTAACCTCCTTAAACTTGCTTCTTCCCCAGTGCTGACCCAGGGCAATATCACTCCTTGTAAAGTCTCTGCACCTCCTACCTTCCAAAGGATGACTCTTTTTCTACACGTAGTCTTGCAGTTTTGGTTCATTCAGACCTCCTATTATTTCTTTGGTGTTCAGAATGATTTGATAACTCTATAGCTATGTTTAAGGGATTCTCATCCCCAAGATTCGGATTACCCTACTTCTTTGACAGCTTCTTCACCTCCCCAAAACAAGTTCTCCTTTTTCTTTCTTTGTTTCTTTTTTTTAAAAGAAAGATAAGGGCACCTGGGTTGCTCAGTCAGTTAAGTGTCTGACTCTCGATCTCAATTCAGATCATGATCTCACAATTCCTGGAATCAAGCCCTGAATTAAGCCCCACATCAGGCTCTATGCCAACAGCTCCAAGACTACTTGGGATTGTCTCTCTCCCTCTCTCTGCATTTTCCCTGCTCCAATAATCTCTGCCTTTTAATTGGCGTATTGAAATTATTGATTTTTTTGTTGACAATCATTGATTTTTTATAGTTGACACAAAATATTACATTAGTTTTAGGTGTACAACATAATAATTCAACACTTTTAAACATCATTATATGTTCACCACAAATGGAGCTACCATCTACATACATTCTTTTTATAATATTATTGAATGTATTCCTTAACTGTGCCATTCATTCCCATAATTTATTTATTCCATAACTGAAAGTTTGTTCTTCCCAATTTACTTTACCCTTTATTTATTTTATGTAAACCTCCACCCCTGTCATCTCTGGTAACCATCAGTTTGTAATCTGTATTTATAGGTCTAATTCTGCTTGTTGTTAATTTTTTTATATTTTGATATGTGAAATCATATGATATTTGTCCTTCTGTTCTTTTTTCATGTTTTAATTTAAATTTCACTTAGTTAACATGCTCTGTAATATGTTTTAGGTGTAGAATTCAGTAATTCACCATTTACATTCAACACCCGGGGCTCATCACAAGAAGTGCCTTCCTTAATACTCATAATCCATTTAACCTATCAACCAATCCACCTTCCCTCCAGCAACCCTCAGTTTGTTCTCTTAATTAGAGTCTGTTTTCTGGTTTGCCTTTCTTTTTTCTTTCCCCTATGTTCATCTCTTTGTTTCTTAAATTCCATATGTGAGTGCTATCATATGGTATTTGTCTTTCTCTGACTGACCTGCTTTACTTAGCTTAATAGTTTCTATTTCCATGAACATCATTGCAAATGACTAGATTTCATTCTTTTTGATGGCTATGTAATATTCTGTTGTATATACATATGACATTTTATTTAACCATTCATCAGTTGATGGAAATCTGGGCTTTTTTTCATAATTTGACTATTGAAATAATGCTGCTGTAAATATCAGGGTTCATGTATTTCTTCAAATCAGTAGTTTTGTATCCTTTAGGTAAATACCTAATAGTGTAATTTTTGAGTTATAGTTATGTTTTTAACTTTTTGTTTTGTTTTGTTTTTAACTTTTTGACACCAGTTTACATTGCCACCATTAGTGAAAGAGGATTCCAACTTCTCCACATTGTTGCCAACTTCTGTCCTTTACCATGTTGTTAATTTTAGGCACTCCAACAGGTGTGAGGTGATATCTCATTGTAGTTTTGATTTGTGTTTCTCTGATGATGAGTGATGTTGAACATCTTTTCATGTGTCTTTTAGCCATCTGTGTATTTTCCTTTAAAAATGTCTATATTTCTCTCCTGCCCATTGTTTAACTGGATTATTCCTTTTTTGGGTGCTAAGATTGATAAGCTCTTTATAGATTTTGGATAATAACCCTTTATCAGATATGTAATTGCAAATATCTTCTCCCATTTTTTTTTGTTGTCTTTTAGTTTTATTGATTGTTTCCTTTGCAGTGTAGAAGCTTTTTATTTTGATAAAGTCCCAATAATTTATTTTTGCTTTTGTTTGTCTTTTCCGAAGAGACATACTTAGTAAAAAATTCCTACAGCCAATGTCAAAGGGGTTATTGCCTGTGTTCTCCTCTAAGATATTTATAATTTCCTGTCCCAAATTTAGGTCTTTCATACATTTTTAATTTATTTTTAAAATATGTATGGTTAAGAAAGTGGTTCAGTTTCATTCTTTTGATTGTTGCTGCCCAGTTTTCTCCACACAATTTTTTATGTTCATTTTTTTTGAGAGAGAGAGAGAGAGACAGACAGAGTGTGAGCAGGGGAGGGGCCGAGAGAGAGAGACAGAGTCTGAAGTAGGCTCCAGGCTCTGAGCTGTTGGCACAGAGCCTAATATAGGGCTCGAACTGATGTGAGATCATGACCTGAGTCAAAGTTGAATGCTTAACCAGCTGAGCCACCCAGGCACCCCCCAACATAATTTTTTGAAGAAACTTTCCTATTGGATATTCTTTTCCGATTTTTAAAAATATTAGTCGACCGTATAGTAGTGGGTTCATTTCTGGGTTTTCTATTCTGTTCCACTGATCTATCTGTCTTTTTTTGTGCTAGTACCATATGGTTTTGATCACTACAGCTTTGTAATATAACTTGAAGTCCAGAATTGTTATGCCTCCAGCTTTTCTTTGCTTTTCCAAAGTTGCTTTGGCTATTCAGAGTCATTTGGGATTTTAAGATTGTTCTAGCTCTGTGAAAACTGCTGTTGGTATTTTGATAGGGATTGCATTGAGTGTGTATATTTCTTTGATTGGTATAGACATTTTGACAATATTTAATCTCCCAATCCACGAGCATAAAATGTTTATTTCTTTGTGTCTTCAATTACTTTCATCAGTGGTTTACAGTTTTCACATTACAGATCTTTTACCTCTGACAAGGTTTATTCCTAAATATCTTATGTTTTGGTGCAGTTGTAAATGGGATCAATTCCTTGATTTATCTTTCTGATGTCTCATTATTGGTGTATAATAATGCAACAGATTTCTGTATGTTGATTTTGTAGCCGTGATTTCACTGAATTCATGTATCAATTCTAGCAGATTTTTGGTGGCATTTTTCAGGTTTTCCAATATAGTGTAACATGTCATCTGCAAATAGTGAAAGTGACTTCTTCCTTGCTGATTTGGATACATTTTATTTCTTTTTGTTGTCTGATTGCTGAGGTTAGGACTATGTCTACTATGTTAGATAACAGGGCTGAGAGTGGATATTTCTGTCTTATTCCTGACTGTATAGGAAAAGCTCTAGTTTTCCCCATTGAGAATGAAATTAGCTGTTTTTTTTTAATTATGGCCTTTAACATATTAAAGTATGTGCCTTCTATACCTACTTTCTTGGTCATTGCCACATCAGATCCCCAAAGTTTGGAATTTTAAAAGTCAGTAGGCTTCATGGAGATAGAGCCAAAGGTGTGCTGCTCCAGGCAGGCAAGCAACATGGAGATAGACAGTGTGAAACCAGCAATATGAAAAATGCCTGGTATGCATGAGGGAAATAATTCATTCCTCTGGAAGTGCTTCCCTGAGAGCTGCAAGCATGGACTCCCCTTTCTGGGTACAAAGGAGTGGCCTGATGCCATTTCCCGTTCCCACCCCTTGGCATAAACCAACTTCAGTAAACAACACAGCACCAACACTGCCTGCCAAACCTGCTTACACCAAGTTTTGTCCCCCTGCATTCTGCTGGTATTGCTTTTCTTGAACAAGAGTGCTTAAGGACAAGCACAGCAAGCCCTTCCCCAGCTAAGCATCACAGCCTCCCACATGCACCATATCTACTAACCATGGAGTTCTGCAAAATTCCAGTTCTAAGTCTCTTAACAAGAAAACCAGAACATAGCTACTTAAAACTTGCCACGCTCTAGCCATTGTCCAAACACTGCCCACTGAAGCAAGGAGAACCTCTGTCAGATGATTGACCTGGGGAATAAAACAGCCAAAATACAGCAGGACAATGTACAGGGACACACCAAAGACACTCCCCAAAGCTCTACATCATAGATATTATATGACTTCTTCTTAATAAAGCCATTGCTCTCAGAAAAGGAAACATAACAGGCTTTTGTAACACAGAGAAGAAGACAGAGACCTAGAAAATATGCCAAGGCAGAGGAATTCATTCCAAAATAAAGAGCAAGAAAAGGCCAAAGCCAGTGTTCTAATCAAAATAGATATAAATAATATGCCTAATCCAGAATTTAAAGCAGTAATCATAAGCATACTAGCTGGACTCAAGAAAATCAGGAAGACATCAGGGATATCCTTACCATAGGGATAAAAGAGCTAAAAACTAATCAAGCTAAAGTGAAAAATGCAATAACTGAAATTGAAAACCGAGTGGATGTAATGACCACAAGGAGAAAGCAGAAGAACAAATAAGTGATATAAAAAATACAATTATGGAAAACAATGAAGCTGAACAAAAGAGAGAAAGAAAAGTTTGGATTATGAGAGTAGACTTAGTTAACCCAGTGACTCCAGTAAATGCAATAATATTCATATTATAGGAGTCCCGAAGGAGGCAGATTTATTTGAGGAAGTTATAGCTGAAAACTTCTCTAATTGGGGAAGGAAACAGACATCTAGGTTGAGAAGGCACAGGGAACTCCCATTAAAATTTTAGAAAGCAGGCCAACACCAAGACATATTGTAATTAAATTTTCAATATGTAGTGATAAAGAAACAATTCTAAAAGCAGCAAGACAAAAGAAGTCCCTAACTTACAAAGAGAAACAAATAAGACCAATAAGTCTATCAGCAGATTTCTCAACAGAAACGTGGCAAGCCCAAAGGGAGTGGCATGATGTATTCAATGTGATGAATGGGAAAACTTAGCAGCCAAGAATATTTTATCCAGCAAGGCTACCAAGACTATCATTCAGAATAAAAGGAGAGATGGTTTTCCAAACAAAAATTAAAGAAGTTCATAACCACTAAACCAGCACTGCAAGAAATATTAAAGGGAACCCTTTAAGTGGGAAGGAAAGACCAAAAGTGACAAAGACAAGAAAGTAACAATCTCCAGAAACAACAATGAGTAATAAAATGGCACTAAATACATATCTATCAATAATCTCCTTGATGCATGTGGACTCAATGTTCCAATGAAAAGACAGTGGGTGTCAAAATGGATAAAAAACAAAGACCTATCTATATGCTACCAACAAGACACTCATTTTAGACCTAAAGACACCTGCAGGTAGAAAGTGAGGGGATGGAGAAATATTTGTCAAGCAAATGGACATCAAAAGAAAGCTATAGTAACAATACTTAGACAAATTAAATTTTAAAACCAGACTGTAACAAAAGATGAAGGGTGCTATATCATAATAAAGGAGATTATCCAACAGAAGATTTAACAATGGTAAATATTTATGCCCCCAACTTGACACACTCAAATATATAAAAGAATTACTAACAAACATAAAGAAACTCAAGATAATACAATAAGAGTAGGGGACTTAACATCCCATTTACTGCAATGGACAGATCTTCTAATCAGAAAATCAACAAGAAAACAATACCTTTCACTGACACACTGGACCAAATGGACTTAACAGATATATTCAGAACAGTCCACCTTAAAGTGGCAGAGTACACATTCTTTTCAAGTTCACATGGGACATTCTGTAGAATAGATTACATACTAGGTCACAAATAAGGTCTCAACAGGGTAAAAAAGATTGAGATATACCATGCATATTTTCTGACCACAGCACTATGAAACTTGAAATCAATCATAAGAAATAATTTGGAAAGACCACAAATACATGGAAGTTAAATAGCATGCTAGTAAATAATGAATGGGTCAACCAGGAAATCGAAGAAGAAATAAGAAATACATTGAAACTAATGAAAAGGAGAACATAACTGTCAAAAACCTTTAGGTCACTGCAAAAGTGGTCATAGGAGAGAAGTGTATAGCAATATAGGCCTACTTCAGTAAACAAGAAAAATGTCAAATAACCCAAGTTTGTCCCTACTTGAGCTAAAGAAAGAACTTGAAATAAGCCTAAAGCCAGTAGAAGAAGGGAAATAATAAACCATAGAGTAGAAATAAATTATGCTAAGTTAACGGGTCAAAAAAAGAGACAAATACCATATGATTTAACTCAAGTGGAATTAAAGAAACAAAACAGGTTAACATAGGCGGAAAAAGAGAGAAGCAAACCAGAAAACAGACTCTTAACTATGAAGAATAAATGGAGGGTTGCTGGAAGTGGGTGAACATGGGGATGGATTAAACAGATGATAGATATTAAGGAAGGCACTTCTTGTGATGAGCACTGGGTGTTTTATATAAGTGATAAATCACTAAATTGTACTCCTGAAACTAATATTACATTATATGTTAAGTAACTGAAATTTATTTTATTTACTTTATTTTTAACAACTTTTAAAATGTTTATTTGTTTATTTTGAGAGAGAAAGAGAAAAAGAGCAGGTTAGGAGTAGAGAGAGAGAGAGAACCCCAAGCAGGCTCCATGTTGTCAGTGCAGAGCTCAAGGCAGAGCTCAAATTCATGAACCATGAGATCATAACCTGAGCCAAAATCAAGAGTCAGGTGCTTAACTGACTGAGCCACCTAGGCACCCCTAACTGAATTTTAAGTAGAAACTTGAAACAACAACAAGAAAATAGGAACAGATCATAGTATGTCTTTTCACGTGTCTATTGGCCATCTGTATGTCTTCTTTCGAGAAATGTCTATTTAGGTCCTCTGCCCATTTTTAAAATCAGATTTGTTGATGTTGTTCTGGTGTTGAGTGGCGTATGTTTTTTGTATATTTTGGATAGTAACCCTTTACTAGATACATCACTCACAAATATTTTCTCCCATTTAATGGGTGTCTTTTTGTTTTGTTGATGGTTTTCCTTGATGTGCAAACCATTTTAGTTTGATATAGTCCCAATAAATAAATTTTACTCTATTTCCCTTTAGGAGACATAACTAGACAAATACTGCTACATCCAATGTTAGAGAAATTACTGCCCATGTTCTCTACTAGGATTTTCATGTTTTCAGATCTCATATTTTGGTCTTTAAGCCATTTTGAATTTATTTTTGTGTATACTGTTAAAAGGTGATTCCATTTTATTTTTTTAACATGCAGCTGTCCAATTTTCCCAACATCATTTATTGAAGAGATTGCCTTTTTCTCCACTCAATATTCGTGTTTCCTTTGTCAAAGATTAATTGACAACATGGGTCAATTTCTGGGCTTTTTATTCTATTTCATTGATCTATGTGTCATTTTTTGCCAGAATCATACAGCTTGATTGCTACACTTTTGTAGTGTATCTTGAAATTTCGAATTGTGATACTTCCATGTTTATTCTTCTTTCTCAAGATTCCTTTGGCTATTTGGAGTCATTTGTATTTCCATGCACATTTTAGTATTATTTGTTCTAGTTTTGTGAAAAAATATGTTGGTATTTTGATAGGGATCGCATTGAATCTTTAAGTTGTTTTGGATAATATGGACATTTTAACAATATTAATTATTTCAAACCAGGAGCATATAATAGCTTTCCGTTTCTTTGTGTCATTTTCAATTTCTTTCATCAATGTTTTATAGTTTGCAGAGTACAAGTTTTTACCTCTTTGGTTAAGTTTATTCCTAAGTATTGTTTTTCTTTTTGATGCAGTTGTAAATGATGCTGTTTCCTCAATTTCTTTTTCTTCAGCTTTATTATTAGCGTATGGAAATGCGACTGATTTCTGGTGTTAATTTTGTATCCTGCAACTGTACTGAATTTTTTTATTACTTCTAGCAGTTTCTCGTGGAGTTTTTGGATTTTTCTCTATATGATTATATAATTGATGTTTAAAGTGATTGAAAAAGATGTATTAATATCTACTATAGTTTTTACTGTTACCTTATTTGTTTCTATTCTTCCCTTCCACAATTTTTATGTCTTTTGTGAATTTAACTGAGCATTTTATATAATTATTTTTTCTCATTTTGCCATTTCAACGTATTCTTAAAGTATTTTAGTTATTGCCCTAGAGTTTGTAATATATATTTAGATTTTAAAATGTTTTTATTTATTACTGAGACAGAGAGAAAAAAAACACGAGTGGGGGAGGGGCAGAGAGAAAGGGAGACACAGAATCTGAAGCAGGCTCTGGTCTCTTAGCTGTCAGCACAGAGCCCATTGCGAGGTTCAAACCCATGAACGCAAGATAATAACCTGAGCCAAAGTCGGACACTCAACTGACTGAGCCACCCAGGCACCCCTATATATTTAGAACTGATCTAAGTCCACTTTCAAATAACACTGTACTACTTCACTGATATTGCAAGTACCTTAGAATAATAATATTTCTAATTCCTCCTTCCTGTATCTTTTATAATTACTGCTATTCGTTTTACTTAAACATAAACAAAGACACACACAAACACAAAAGAATAGGATTCATGATCAAATACCTTGTTGTTACTATTATTTTGAACAGAATTCTATCTTTAGATAAATTAAGGATAAAGAAAATGAAGGTGTTTGCTTTACCTTCACTTATTCATTCTCCACTGTTCTTACTTTCTTCTGTTTGTTTGTTTTTAGAGAGCGAGAGAGAGTGTGTGCTTGTACAAGCAGGTGAGAGAGATAGGGAGAGAGAAAGAGAGAGAGAGAGACATAGAGAGAGAGAGAGACAGAGAGAAAGAGAGAGAGAGAGAGAGAGAGAGAGAGAGAGAATCTTAAGCAGGCTCCATGTTCAGCATGAAGCTTGAAGTGGGGCACAATCTCATGACCTGAGATCATGACCTGAGTTGAAATCAAGAATCTGATATTCAACCTACTGAGCCACCCGGATGCCCATTTCTTTTCTTTATATAGACCTCAGTTTCTTCTTTTTTTTAACTTTCTTGAGGAATAATTAAAAAATGCAATTGCCTAAGTTTAAAACATAATGACTTGACATGCACAGATATTGTAGAATGATTACTAAGATCAAGGTAATCAGTACATCTATCACCTCATGTAGTTAACAAAATAAACTTACCTGTGTGTTGAGTAAAAATGCCTAAAATCTCCTATCAGTAACTTTCTTTTTTTATTTTATTTCTTTATTTTAATTTTTAGTTTGTTGTCAAGTTGGTTTCAATATAATACCCAGTGCTCTTCCCCACAAGTGCCCTCCTCCATGACCATCACCGCCCTTCCCCTTTCCCACTCCCCCTTCAGCCATCAGTTTGTTTTTAGTATTCAAGAGTCTCTCATGATTTACCTCCCTCCCATTGCCTAAAACTGTTCCCCCTTCCCCTCCCCATGGTCCTATGTTAGGTTTTTACTATTAGACCTATGAGTGAAAACATATGGTATCTGTCCTTTTCTGCTTGACTTATTTCGTTCAGCATGACACCCTCGAGGTCCATCCACGTTGCTACAAATGGCCATATTTCATTCTTTCTCATTGCCATGTAGTACTCCACTGTATAGATAAACCACATCTTCTTGATCCATTCATTGCTTGATGGACATTTAGGCTCTTTCCATGATTTGGCTAGTGTTGAAAGTGTCACTGGAAACATTGGGGTACATGTGCCCCTATGCATCAGCACTTCTGTATCCCTTGGGTAAATCCACAGCAGTGCTATTTCTGGGTCATATGGGAGATCTATCTATAGTTTTTTGAGGAGTCTCCACACTGTTTTCCAGAATGGCTGTACCAGTTTACATTCCCACCAACAGTGTAAGAGGATGCCCATTTTTCACATCCTCGCCAGCATCTATAGTCTCTGGATTTCTCCATTTTAGCCACTCTGACTGGCTTGAAGTGCTATCTCAGTGTGGTTTTGATTTGTATATCCCTGATGATGAGTGATGCTGAGCATCATTTTATGTGTCTGTTGGCCATCTGGATGTCCTCTTGGAGAAGCGTCTATTCATGTCTTCTGCCCATTTCTTCACTGGATTATTCATTTTTCAGCTGTGGAGTTTGGTGAGTTCCTTGTTGATTTTGGATAATAGCCCTTTATCTGATACGTCATTTGCAACAATACTTTCCCATTCCATTGGTGGCCAAATAGCAGTGTAAAAGCTTTTTATTTTGATGAGATCTCAATAGTTTACTTTGGTTCTTCATTCTTTCCCTTTGGGGATGTGTCAACTAGGAAATTGCTGCGGTTGAGGCCAAGAAGGCTGTTTCCTGCATTGTCTTCTAGGGAGTTGATGGTTTTCTGTCTCACATTCAGGTCCTTCATTTATTTTTAGTTTATTTATGTGTATGGTATAAGAGAGTGTTCCGGTTTCATCCTTCTGCATGTTGCTTTCCTGTTCTCCCAGCACCACCTGTTAAAGAGGTTGTTTTTTTTTTTTTTCCATTGGATACTCTTTGCTGCTTTGTCAAAGATTAATTGGCCATACATTTTTGGATCCAGTTCTGGGTTCTCTATTCTATTCCATTGGTCTATGTCTGTTTTTGTGCCAATACCATACTGTCTTGATGATTACAGCTTTGTAATAGAAGCTAAAGTCTGGGATTGTGATGCCTTCCATTTTGGTTTTCTTCTTGAATATTACATTGGCTATTCGGGGTCTTTTGTTGTTCCATACAAATTTTAGGATAGTTTGTTCTAGCTTTGAGAAGAATTCTGGTGTAATTTTGTTTGGGATTGCATTGAATGTGTAGATTGCTTTGGGTCATAATGACATTTTAACAATGTTTATTCTTCTGATCCATGAGCAAGGAATGTTTTTCCATTTCTTTGTGTCTTCCTCAAGTTCTTTCATAAGTTTTCTATAGCTTTCCTCATACAAGTCTTTTACATCTTTGGCTAGGTTTATTCCTAGGTATTTCTGTTTTTGTGCACTTGTGAATGGGATCAGTTTCTTGATTTCTCTTTCTGTTGCTTCACTATTGGTGTATAAAAATGCAGTCAATTTCTGTATGTTGATTTTGTACGCTGCAACTCTGCTGTATTCATGGATCAATTCTAGTAGGCTTCTTGTGGAGTCGGTCAGGGTTTCCATGTAGAGTATCATGACATCTGAGAAAAGTGAAAGTTTGACTTCTTCCTTGCCAATTCTGATGCCTTTTATTTTCTTTTGTTGTCTGATTGCTGATGCTAGGACTCACAGCACTATAATAAACAACAGTTGTAAGAGTGGACATCCCTGTTGTGTTCCTGATCTCAAGGGAAAAGCTCTCAGTTTTTCCCCATTAAGAATGATATTAGCTGTGGACTTCTCATTAACTGCTTTTATAATGTTTAGGTAAGTTCCTTCTATCCCAACTTTCTCGAGGGTTTTTATTAAGAAAGGATGCTGTATTTTGTCAAATGTTTTTCTGCATCTATCGAAAGGATCATATGGTTTTTATCTTTTCTTTTGTTAATGTGATGTATCACATTGATGGATTTGTGAATATTGAACCAGCCCTGTAACCCTGGATGAATCCTGCTTGATTATAATGGATAATTCTTTTTATATGCTGTTGAATTCTATTTGCTAAAATCTTGTTGAGCATTTTTGCATTTGTATTCATTAAGGATATTGGCCTGTAGTCCTCTTTTTTGTTGGGTCTCTATCCGGTTTGGGAATCAAAGTGATACTGGTTTTGTAGAAAGAGTTCAGAAGTTTTTCCTTTTATTTCTATTTTTCTGAATAGCTTGAAAAGAATGGGTATTAACTCTGCTTAAATGTCTGGTAGAATTCCCTTGGGAAGCCATCTGGCTCTGGGCTCTTATTCATTGGGAGATTTTTGATAACTGATTCAATTTCTTCACTGGTTATGGGTCTGTTCAGATTTTCTATCTCTTTCCGTTTTAATTTTGGTAGTGCATGTGCATTTAAAAATTTGTCCATTTCTTCTAGGTTGTCCAGTTTGTTGGCATGTAATTTTTCATAGTAATCTCTGTTAATTGCTTGTATTTCTGAGGGGTTGGTTGTAATAGATTTTGTCTATTTAGGTGTTCTCTCTTTTTTTCTGAGGACCTGGCTAGAGGTTTATCAATTTTGTTTATTTATTCTAAAAATCATCTCTTGGTTTTATTATTCTGTTCAAATGTTTTTTATTTTGTATTTTATATTGCTTTTTTCTGCCCTGATCTTTATTATTTTTCTTCTGCTGCTGAATTTGGGTGCTCTTGCGGCTCGTCTTCTAGTTCCTGTACGTGCTGTCTGTTAGATTTTGAATTTATGCCTTTTCTAGTCTGTTGAAATAGGCCTGGACTGCAATATACTCTCCTCTTAGGACTGCGTTTTCTGTGTCCCAGAGAGATTGTTGTATTTTCATTTTCATTTGTTTACATATATATTTAAATTTCTTCTCTAATTGCCTGATTAACCCAATCATTCTTTAGTAGGGTGGGTTTTAACATCTACATTTTTGGAGGTTTTCCAGATATTCCTGGAATTGATTTCAAGTTTCATAGCATCGTGATCTGAACGTGGGCATGGTATAATCTCAATTCATTTATATTTATGGAGGGCTGCTCTTTGACCCAGTATGTGATCTTTCTTGGAGAATGTGCCATGTGCACTCGAAAAGAAGGCGAATTCCCACACTTCAGGATGCAGAGTTCTAAATATGTCTATCAATTCCATCTGTTCCAATGTGTCGTTCAGGACCATTGTTTCTTTCTTGATTTCCTGTCAGGTTGATCTATCCATTGCTGTCAGTGGAATATTAAAGTCCCCTGCAATTAGCACAGTCTTATCAATAAGATTGTTTCTGTATGTGACTAATTGTTTTATGTATTTGAGTGCTCCCAAATTCGGCGCATAGATGTTTATAATTGTTAGCTCTTCTTGATGGACCCTGTAATTATTATATAATGTCCTTCTTCATCTTTTGTTACTGGTTTGTCCAATATAAATATGGCAACTCTGGCTTTCCTTAGACTACCAGAGGCATGATAGATATTTCTCCATCCCTTTACTTTCAACCTGAAGGTATCTTCGGGTCTAAAATAAGTCTCTTCCCCTTACTTTCAGTCTGAAGGTGTCCTCAGGTCTAAAATGAGTCTCTTGTAGACAGCAAATAGATGGATTTTGGTTTTTTTATCCATTCTGCTACCCTGTGTCATTTGATTGGAGCATTCAGTCCATTGACATTCAGTGTTATTATTGAAAATTTTGGGTTAGGATTCATTGTGTTCCTTGTAGAGTTCATGTTTGTAGTGGTGTCTCTGGTATCTTGTATTCCTTGCAACATTTTTCTCATAGAGTTTCTCTTAGGATTTCTTGTAGGGCTGGTTTGGTGGTCATGAATTCTCTTAATTTTTATTGAGAACACCTTTGTCTTTCCTTCTATTTTGAATGACAGGCTCGCTGGATAAAACATTCTTGACTGCATATTTTTTCTGTTCATCACATTGAAGATTTCCTGCCATTCCTTCCTGGCCTGCCAAGTTTCATTAGATAGGTCTGTAATGACTCTGATAGATTTCTCTTTGTATGTTAGGGCCCTTTTATCCCTAGCTGCTTTCAGAATTCTCTCTTTATCTTTATATCTTGTCAGTTTCACTTTGATATGTTGTGCCGAAGGTCAATTCAAGTTATGTCTTAAGAGGGTTCTCTGTGCCTCTTGGATTTCAATGTCTATTTCTTTCCCCAAATTTAGGAAATTCTCAGCTATAATTTGATCAAGCACCCCTTCAGGATCTTTTCCTCCTTCTTCTTCTTCAGGAATTCCTATGATACGGATGTTGTTTTGTTTAACTGTATCACTCAGTTCTCGAATTCTCCTTTCCTGCTCTTGTATCAATTTCTCTCTCTTTTTTCAGCTTCCTCTTTTTCTCTAACTGTGTCTTCTAATTCACCTATCCTCCTCTCTGTGTCTTCAATCCGTGCAGTGGCCACTTCCATTTTATTATGTATTTCCTTTAAATCCTTTTTAAAAACTTTTCACAGCTATTTTGAAGTTCCCTAGTCTTTGTATCAACAGCTTCTTTGATGCTTTTTTCACGTCCAGCGATTAATTTTATGACAATTGTTCTAAATTCTTGTTCAGTTAAGTTGCTTATATCTGTTTTGAGCAGTTCTGTGACTGTGACTTTTTCCTGGAATTTCTTTAGAGGAGAGTTCTTTCGTTTTGTCATTTTGGCTAGCTTTCTGTTTCTTTTCAGTTTTAAAAGCTAGTTATGCACTGTGCACCTGTTAGCATTGCTCTGTTACAGGAAGCTCATTGACAGTCCAGGGTCTGTTATTTCCGTAAGTGTTCTTTTAATGGTCTTTCAGTTTCTCTTGTTGTGCCTTTGATTTATTTTATTTCCCTACTCAGTGATATTTGGGACTCTCCACCATGTATCTTTTGGCTTGTTTTTTGAGGTAGCCCTGAAAAGAAAACAGACAGACACACAGGGAGCAAAAGCATCAACCACACAGACAAATCAAACAAACAAGCAAACTAAAAGGGGAATGAAAGAAAAGAAAAGAAAAGAAAACAGAGGAAAAAAGGGGTGGGGGTACAGAATCAAGAAAAGATAATGGACATTCTAAAAGTGTATAACCATATTGGCATATTGGCCTTTCCCTCCAGAGTCTTTATCTGTTTTTGGCTTCAGTGCTGATCTCATAGAATGAATTTTGAAGTTTTCCTTCCTTTCTTTTTTTGGAATAGATTGAGAAGAATAGGTATCAATTTTTCTTTAAATATTTGACAGAGGGTTGCCTGGGTGGCCCAGTCAGTTGGGCATCTGACTCTTAGTTTTGGCTCAGATTATGATCTCCCAGTTAATGGGATATCACTCATGTTTCTCTCTCCATTCTCTCTCTTCCCTTCCCCCAATTTTGTTAGCTCTCAATATAAATAAATAAAAACATAAAAAATATAAATGATTCACTTAGCATAATACACTCTATTTCAATCCATGTTTTTGCAAGGGCAAGATTTAGTTCTTTTGGATTGCCAAATAATATTCTGTTGAATATGTAGACCACATCTTGCAAATCATAAGAGACTATTAAATACAGAGAACAAACGGGATTTCTGGAGGGGCGGTCGGGGGTTAGGGTAGATGGGTGATGTGTATTAAGGAGAGCACTTGTTGGGGTGAGCACTGGATGTTGTAGGTAAGTGATGAGTGTTTGGGTTCTACTCCTGAAACCAGTACTACACTGTATGTTGACTAACTTGAATTTAAATTGATAGATAGATTAAATAAATAATAAATATTTGATAGATTTCAACCTGGGTATATTTGGAGTTTTGTTTATTTGGAAATTTTTGGTTACTGATTCAATTTCTTTGCTGGCCTTTGTTCTGCTCAAATAATCTATTTTTCATGTTTCAGTTTTGGCAGTTTATATATTTTTAAGAATTTATTCATTTCTTACAGATTGTCCAGTTTGTTGGCATATATTTTTTATAATATTCTATTGTAATTGTTTGTATTTCTGTATTGGTGTTGGTCTCCTCTTGTCTCTCATATGTGATTTTATTT
>PJEM01014316.1:24533-35910 GCA_004023845.1 Helogale parvula
TTTTTTTTTTTTTTTTTTTTTTTTTTTTTTTTTTTTTTTTGTTATTCTCTTTCTATCTGCTTTATGTATAAGGTTAAGTTGTGGGTTTTTTTGAGATTTTTTTGTTTTTGTTTTTGGCTTCTGGAGCTAGGTCTGTATTACTATACACTTCCATCTTAGGACAGCTTTTCCTGTATCCCAAAGGTTTTGCACTGTTGTGTTTTCATTTTCATTTGTTTACATATATTTTTTCATTTCTTCTTTGATTTCCTTGTTGACTCGTTCATTGTTTAGTAACATGTTATTTAACCTCCATGTACTTGTGGTCTTTCTCATTTTGTTTTTTCTGGTGTTAGTGTTGGCCTGCTATTTAAAATTTTAATGGGAGTTCTATGTATCTCCTGGATCTAGATTTCTGTTTCCTTCCCCAGATTAGGGAAGTTTTCAGCTATTATTTCCTCAAATAAATCTTTGGCACCTTTTCTCTCTTTTCTTCTAGGACTCCTATAATATGAAAATTATTATTGATGGACTCATTGAGTTCCCTAAGTCTATTCACATGTTCCATAACTCCTCTTTCTCTTTTTTGTTCAGCTTCATTATTTTCCATAGTTTTGTCTTCTGTATCGTTATTCACTTCTCTGCTTCTTCCAGCCTTGTGTTTATTGCATCAAGCATGTCTCCAATGTGAGTTCTCTCATTTTTCATTTCAGTCTGATTCTTTTTTTAATTCCTTTATCTCAGTGGAAAAAGCTCCCTTGAAGTCTTTTTTTCTTTTCTCAAGTCAAGTGAGTATCCTTATGATTGTTCTTTAAACTATCCATTAGACATGTTACTTATATCTGTTTCTCTTAGGTCCCTGGCTGTGACCTTATCTTGTTCTTTCATTTAGGATGAATTCCTCTGTGTTAATATTTGTCTAAATCTCTGTCTTCTTTTTTCTGTTAGGAAGACCCATTATGTTTCCTGCTCTTGAGAGTAATGGCTTTATGAAGAAGAGATCTTTATAAAGGAGTGTCTCTGGTGTATGCCACATGTGTTCTAGTGTTGTGTTTTGGTTGCTCTTTTCCTTCCTTGCAGTAAGAAGTTTTGGTTCTTGGCCAGAATGTGGTGTTTTAAGTAGGTGTGATCTAGTTTGCTTGTTAAATAGACCTGATATTACTTCTAGTAGAATGGGAGACTTGTCGGACTCTCAGGTCAGGAGAAGTGTTGTGGGTGGGGTTTTTGCTCATCACTAACGAAGATACCCACTGTGCTGGGATTGAGGAAAGCTTGACTAAGAAGGGTAATACTGACAGAATGCAGCTATGTGGGACTTGTAAGCAAGTTAGGCAGTCAGTGTTGCATTGTGCTGCCTATTGCAAGTGGCTCTGTGTTTGTGCTGAGGGATGTGAGAAAGAAATCACATCAGCCAGCTCCTTTGTCCCCAGAATAAAGTTATTGCACACACTGCCTCTCAGGAAAATATTCTGAGAAGAAGAAATAATCTCCTCAACTTGTGTCCCAGGCATTTTTTCAGATCACTGTTTCTATGATATGAGATAGTTTACAATTATATTTGTTTAAATGCTACTTTTATTGATTTTATTTTTCTCCCACTTTAAATAAGGGTGAATTTTGATGACAATATATGATTTTGAGCTCATTTTCACAAATACTGAATTTGTGAAGTAAATGAGTAAATTCATCTTAATTTTGCTCTTACAGTAAGAAAGTAAATTTGAGTTTATTTTTTATTTAATTGCCAATATAAATCTTTTTTTATAAGTTTATTGTCAAATTGGTTTCCATATAACACCCAGTGCTTCTCCCCACAAGTGCCCCCCACCATGACCATCATCCCCTCACCCCCTCCCCCTTCAGTCCGTGGTTCGTTTTCAGTATTCAGTAGTCTCCCTTGATCTGTGCCAATATAAATCTTATAAAAGTATTTAGAATTGTCACATTAAAGGGAAGGGGAACATAAAGGAGAAAGAAGAAGAAAATTTTGGAGAATAGGCAGGTGTCAGATGCAGGGAACACAAAAAGAGCAAAGAAATCCTGTAGAGTCAGAAGCATCTGGGTGGCTCAGTCGGTTAAGCTTCTGACTTCAGCTCAGGTCATGAACTCTTGGTTTGCGGGTTCGAGCCCCACCTTGGGCTCTGTGCTGGCAGCTTGGAACATGGAGCCTGCTTTGGAATTTGTGTCTCCCCCTCTCTCTGTCCCTCCTTCGCTCTCACTCTGTCTTTCTCTCTCAAATAAATAAAGACTAAAAAGAAAGAAATAAAGAAAGAAAAAAATCCTGTAGAGTCAGCTTGTATTAGATGAGGTGAAAGAGTAAGAGAGAATTAAAATCTTGAGGAATCAATAGGTGTCGTAAGGGAGAGATTAGAAAGAAAAGGGAAGGAACATTTCAAGCATCAGATTTCTTAAGTGAGAAATAGTGGAGACCAGCAGAGATGAGAAGATTAGAGAAGAGTGACAAAGACAGAGAAAATCGGGGAATTTGCCCGAGTGAAAAGGAGGGAAAAGGATGATAAAATCTTATAAAAGTGGCCTAGGAAAGAGTTAGAAGTGGGAAATGTAGGGAGAAAAATTTATAAACTTGACATTGGAAAAATATTTTGGAGAATTGGCATGGTTTAGAAATGGGAGATGGTTAGGATGCCTGGGTGACAGTCGGTTGAACGTCCGGCTTTGGCTCAGGTCATGATCTTATAGTTCATGGGTTAGAACCCCATTTTGGGCTCTGTGCTGACAGGTATCTCAGAGCCTGGAGACTGTTTCACATTCTGTGTCTCCCTCTCTCTCTGACCCTCCCCTGCTCGTGCTGTCTCTGTCTCTAAAAAATAAATTAAAAAAACAGAAACAAAATTAAAAAAAAAAAAAAGAAATGGGGATGGATGTGAAATGCCAGAGATAGTAATGGAGAATTGTCAGGAATCAAATATGGATTTGGGGTAGAGAGGAAAAAGATAACAATTTTGGAAAACCACAGGTGTAAGTGGAAGGAAGCGGTAAGAATTTGAGGGAAAACGAATCACTGGCAGATGTCAGAATGGGGAACTGGGGGTGGAAAAGAGAAGAATATACAAAGTACAGATCCAGATTTCAAGTTGAAGATCCAAGGTCCAGGTCCCTATCAGGAGTCAAAAGCCTAAAAAAAATATGGGTGAAAGTTTTCAATCAAATGCTCAAAACCAGGTACAATGTCCAGGCCCAAGCATAGGTTTTGGGCCAGGGTCAAGATCTAAAATGCAAGTCCAAGGACCAGGCCCAGGTCTAAGGCCCAGGTTATTAGTCAAGTCCCAACATTATTGTCTAGATGTGAGGTCCAATAACAATGTCCAAGGTCAATGTTATGTCGAGGTCCAGCTCTATGTTCTAGGTCCCAAGCCTGGACACCTGAATTCTGATAAAGAGATGAAACATGGATCTCCATTCTGAACATGAAACTTGGACTTGAACTTTACACTTAAATTTGTCCAATTCCTTGGACTTATCTTTAACCTGAAACTTGGACCAGGATCTGGAACTTTGATTTAGGCTTAGATCTTTGATGTGGATCTGGATTGTAAAAATAAACTTTGGACAGTGGACCTTGGAAACTGAAACTTGAACCTTGGAATTAAGCTTTGGCCTTGACCTTGGAACTTACACCTGGACTTCACATTGGACTGGTCCCTGGATTTGGCTCTCTAGGTCTCTCTAAAGCTTTACTTATGTACTGCCAAAATACCCATTTCTTATCACATTTTTTTTTCAGTGTAGATGAATTATATCACTTCAGAGCACAGTCAACATGACACTTCAATGAGGGACCAAACACAGAACTCTCTATTGGTCTAGTTTTATCTAAGGATAAACTTTGGATACTAGTGGCGTGACTAGACTGTATTCTCTCCTCCAAAAAACCTTAACTATCATCCGGCAAATTAAGATTTAGAAAAGCAGAGACCAGATAAAGTAAGATTGTACTACTGGCAAAACAAACAAACAAACAAACCAAACCAAACAACAAAAAGCACAGCTATTTTTGCTGCTAACCAATGGTCCAGTTTTATCCTTCCTTATTCACTGGGGCAGAAGTTAGATTCTAGCAAATGGCTTCTCATTAGAAATGAAAAGATTTAATTGGATCCCCACACAACAGAAATGGAGAAATTTAGTTTTCATTTTGCACAGATTTAAATTTTCCTTTTGCTCAACAAGTCTGAATTAATGAGATAATTAACAACAAGCTAACATTCATATAATACTCTTCAGTTCACAGAACATGTTTCTACCCCAGTGTAAGTGCCTTGATTCTCAGCTTCATTATGTCTCACTGGAGCTATTGCAAAAGCATTTTCTCTGGTCTCTTGCCTCTAGTCCAAAGAATATTAGCTGATAGGTAATTGTAGGATCTAATGGAGGCTCTGGATTCTCTCTCAGAAAACTGTGCTTATGAACTTTACAGGAAATTTTTCTTAGAATTTCAAGGGTTTCCCCATACCCCATCCTCTGATCCCTGATTCCATCCTTGCATTTCTGATATAGTTCCGCATGTTTTAACCAGAGTTATTAATAAAACCTCCTGTGATTCTTCATTGCTTCAAATAAAATCTGAATCCTGCAGAATAATATGTGAAGCCACTTATGATTTGTCTCTGTCTACCACTCATACACCATACTTCCTGATGTTCACATCTTTTCCAGGCCTTTGAACCAATTGCTCTTACAGGATCATCTATGAGGATCTTTGTCTGAAGTAATTTTTTCCAGTTTCTCATTCTCTTAAAGGGAGGACAGATACCCTGAATATCCACTACCTGCGGCAGATTTGAACCCCTTTTTAATGTTTTTATTGTCCCACATATACACACCTTCTGAGTCACTTAATTCAGGTGTAATTCTAAATTGACATTGCCCTCAACTTCAAATCTAAGCAGGCTGAAGACAAATATAACACTTTGTCTACAGCATCTAGTTCAATGAGGCCATAGTAAGAGGTCAATGAATATTTGCTAAAAATTTATTTGCTGAATAAAATGTACTTTATGGATGATATGTGTTAGGCTATGTAAATTCTATAAGTAACTTTACAGAGGCCATGCCAAATTGAAAAGAAGGATCTGGACTCAAAACATAAATATAATTCTTAATCCCACGTCCCACGACCACATGATGTTCATGTGCCATTATTGTATAAATGTTCCTTAGAACCAGACTCAGGGTACATCATCAAAGTTAGGACCTCTGGTTACAAGGTGGAAAGAGGAGCATGCTGAGAAAAAGGCACAGTATTTCCAAGGAGAGCCACCATCCCTCCTCCCCTTCTTTTTATGCTTCCCATTGCCGAGAGAGATACCACTCAAGGCCCTATGTAGGGGAATTGATAGTGTTCTCATTCATTTTCAAACACTGAACCTGACCTCAAAAGTGATGTATTCAACCAGGTTTTGGAGGATGGAATTTAGGAAATAGAGATAAAGCTGAGCTCTAGAAATAATCATGACTTATTAATGTCATTCACTTATTTTGCTAGAGGTCAAGCAAAGCATTAAACATCCTGCAAACTTTCTAAATGAAGAAACATTCATAGGCAAAACAACTCTCAAACTCAGACCTCACTGAATATATATAACATAAAATTTTTTTTTAATTTTTTTAATGTTTTATTTATTTTTGATACAGAGACAGAGCATGAGAGGGGGAGGGGCAGAGAGAGAAGGAGACACAGAACCGGAAGCCGGCTCCAGACTCTGAGCTAGCTGTAAGCACAGAGCCTGACACAGGGCTCGAACCCACGAATGTGAGATCTGACCTGAGCCGAAGCCGGAGGCTTAACAGACTGAGCCACCCAGGCGCCCCTATAACATAAAATTTGATAGACATGGTCAAACAGTTTCTCTAATGAGGATGTAGATAATCTCTGATGGTGACTTAAATAAAAGTCACCTATAATTTAATAAAATGAACTTCTGGTGCCTCTGGCTCAAGGATTATCCAGTCCACCTACAAGACTGAACATTAAATCAGGGAGCATTTTGTGATGAACAAATACAGTATATGGAGAATGCACTCCTTGCCATGTAGCAGTGGGTCCATAGCTTCTAGATGGAATTGGTGTGATGAAGGATATGCTGCTGCCTCTTACAGCCAGTTTTGTGCCTCTTCATGAATTCCAAATATAACTATTTTGTTGGATAGAAGTGTGTACCAGAATAAAAGTGGAAAATCTATGTTCACAACCCTGGGAAGGGAATTTAGAAGGTTACTTAGCATCATACAATGATTGGTATAGGGATAGGCATATAACACATTTGTTCTCTTCACTGGGATTTTTTTTTTTCATAATCATTACGGAAGAAACTCTTTCTAATGGAGTAAAATGTGGATTATTGGTAGTCATTTTACCTACTATTTGGGGGGAAAAACTGAGGGATAAAGTTCTGAGGGCCTCATAAGTGAACTACATGCAGCTATTCCATAGCACAAGGTATACCTCTGTGTTTCTTAAATTAAAGCATAATTGATAGACCATAAGCTACCCATAGTTAATACTGAGCATATCCATCACTACTAAATTTTTTCAACTTTTTTCTTCCACTAAGTTTTCTCTTCCCTCTGCCTCCAAGAAAACCACTGACTCTGTCTCTATCTATTAAGATACAATATTATATCATTGGAACAACAATCTTTTATCTATCTGTCTATCTATCTATCTATCTATCATATGAGTTCCAGTAGAGTTCACATATATTGTTATATTAGTTTCAGGAGTACTATATAGTGATTTAACAATTCCATACATCACCCAGTGCTCAATGTGGTAAGTGCACTCAATCCCCATTACCTATTCTGCCCACCAAACCTCCCTCTGGTACCATCAATTTGTTCTCTATAGTTAAGACTATGTTTCTTTGTTTCTCTCTCTCTTTTTTCCTTCAGTTGTTTGTTTTGTTTCTTAAAGTACACATATAAGTGAAATCATAAAGTATTTGTCCTTCTCTGACTGGCTTATTTCACTTAGCATTATACTCTCAAGCTTCATCCATGTCGTTGCAAACAGCAAGATTTCATTCCTTTTTTATGACTTAATGCTATACATGTTGCCCTAATTATTGCTTAGGTGACATCCAGCACAATTTTTTGTGTTTGTTTTCATTTTCATATAGTTCAAAATTCATCCTAATTTAATTTTTGCAGTGTGTATCTTAATTAATTTCAAATATCAAAGGTTTTCCATAATTTTTTCTGTGATAACTAATTTAATTCCATTTTGGCCTGGGAACAGGCTTTGATTTTAGTGTCATTTTTTATTACTGTAGTAAAATTCATATTAACATAAAATTAACCAATTTAAAAGGTATAATTTAGTGGCATTTAGTATAGTCACAATATTGTGCAACATTACCTTTATCTAGTTTCCAAATATTTTTATCACTCCAAAAGAAAACCCCATAACCATTAAACAGACAATCCTCATTCCTCTTTCTCAGGGCACATGACAACCAGTAATCTGCTTTCCGTCTCTGTAGATTTACAAATTCAGTCTATTTCATAGAAATTGAATAATATAAAATGGCCTTTTGTATATGGCTTCTTTCATGTTGTGTAATGTTTTTAAGGTTCATTCATATTGTAGCATGCATTCATACTTCATTCCTTTTCATGATTGAATATCACATTGTATAGACATACCATGTTTTCTTTAACCATACATAATTGATAAACATTTAGTTTTTTTTTCTGTAGTTTAACTATTGGGAATAGTGCTGCTATAAACATTGGTGTACAAGTTTTCACTTGAATACTTTAATGGTTTTGGGTATATACCTATAAGAGGAAATGTTGGGTCATAAGGTAATTCTATATTTAGTTTATTTAAGAACTGCCAAGCTGTTTTCCACAGTGACTGCATCATTTTACATTCCCGCCTGTAATAGATGAGGGTTCCAATTTCTCCACATCTTCACCAACAATATTTGTATATTTCCATTTTTCAGTTATAGTCATCTTGTGGGTGTGAAGTGGAATATTGTGGTTTTGATTTACATTCCCCTAATGTATAATGATGGTGAGCATCTATTCATGTGGCTATTGGCCATTTGTATAACTTGTTTGGAGAAATGTATTTCTAACAAGTACTTTGGTCATTATTTAATTGATTTGTCTTTATTGTAGAATTATTAAAAGTTATTTGGATATTCTTAATAGACATTCTTATATTTGTACATACATTTACCTTTACCAGAAATCTTTTCATACAGCTTTGAAATACTGTCTTGTGTCCTTCTATTTCAACCTGATAGATTTAATTAGCAGTTATTGTAGGACAAGTTTAGTGATAAAATCCCTCAGCTTTTGTTTATTTGGGACTGCCTTAATTTCTCCATTTTTGAGGAGCAGTTTTGTTGGTTATAGAAATATTGGTTGACAGATTTTTTTCTTTAAAACATAAATATATCATCCCACTGCCACCTATTTACCAAGATTTTTGTTGAAAGAATTCAGCTTATAATCTCACTGAGGATCCCTTGTATATGATAAGTTGCTTCTCTCTCGCTGCTTTCAAAATTCTGTTTGCCTTTTGACAGATTATAATGTGCCTTGATGTGGGTCTCTTTCTTTAGATGTATCTTGCTTAGAATTTATTGAGATTTTTGGATTTTATACATTCATGTCTTTTAACAGGTTTGGATAATTTTCAGACATTATTTTTTAATGATATTTCCCCTCTTTATCTGTGATCCCTACAATGTCTATATTGCCAGTGATAATGGCTCATAAGTCCTTTAGGCTGTGTTCACTTATTAATTTTTTTTCAATCTTTTTTTCCTCAGCTTGATCATTTAACTTGTCCTGTCTTCAGTTTTTCTAATTTTTATTTCTGCTTGCCCAAAACTGCTGTTGAACACCCTAGAAAAAAATTTTAATTCACTTATGGTATTTTTCATCTCCAGAATTTGTTTAGTCCCTATTTATAATTTCTATCTCTGTTGATATTCTCCCTTTGTTCATATATAATGTTCCTGATTTCTTTTTTTAATGTTTATTTTTGAGAGAGAGACAGAGTACAAGTTGGGGAGGGGCAGAGAGAGAGGGAGACAAGAATCTATAGTAGTCTCCAGGCCCTGAGAGTCAGAACAGAGCCTAACATGGGGCTTCAAATCATGAGCCACTAGATCATGACCTGAGCTGAAGTTGGATGCTTAATCGACTGATTTATTTTATTTGTTTATTATTTGGTCTGTGTTTTCCTTGAATTATTTGAATATATTTAAGATAATTGTTTAAAAATCCTTATTTAGTATGTCCAATGTCTGTGCTGCTTCAGAGATAATTTCTGCCAAATTTACTTCTGTTCAATTGTCCATGTTTTACTGTTTCTTTGTATGTATGTCTTGTGATTTTGTTGTTTTTGAAAACTGGAAATTGCAAAAACAGGCAGCATTTCCAGTCTGTAGGGTGTTTCTATGTTAGAAAAGTCATTCATTGATTAGCTGGAGATGTTCTAAGTTTAGGGGTCAGCTGAGGTAAAGCTTAAGACCTTTCCAGAGCATATTTCTTAACTCTGCCTGTGTGTGACCAAATGAAGCTTAAAGCATCAGAAGAGGGAGGAAATTATAACATTAGAGCAGAGATAAATAATATAGATACAAACAAAAAACAGTAGGACAGATCAATAAAACTAAGAGTTGGTTCCAGAAAAAGAATTAATACAATTGATAAACATCTAGCCAGACTTATCAAAAAGAAAATAGAAATGTCCAAATAAATAAAATCACAAATGAAAGAGGCGAGATCATAACTAACACCACAGAAATACAAACAATTATAAGATAATATGAAAATTACATGCTAACAAACTGGGCAATCTGAAAAAAATGGACAAATTCCTAGAAACATGCAAACTACCAAACTGAAACAGGAAGAAAAAGATAATTGGAACAGACTCATAACTAGCAAAGAAATTAAATCATAATTAAAAATCTCCCAACAAACCAAAGTTCAGGGCCAGAGGCTTCTCAGGGGAATTCTTCCAGACATTTAAAGAAGAGTTAATACCTATTCTTCTCAAACTATTCCAAAAAATAACAATGGAAGGACAACTTCCAAACTCATTTTCTGAGAACAGCATTACCTTGATCCCAAACCCAGACAAACATCCCACCAAAAAAAGGACAATTACAGGCTAATATCCCTGGTGAACATGGATGCAAAAATTCTCAACAAGATACTAGCAAATTGAATCCAACAATATATTAAAATAATTATTCACCATTATCGAGTGGGATTTCTTCCCAGGCTGCAAAGACAGCTCAGTATTCAGAGATCAATCAACATGATACAACACATTAGTAAAAGAAAGGATAAGAACAATATGATCCTGTCAATAGAGCAGAAGAAACAGTTGACAAAATACATCATACATTCCTGATTTTAAAAAAAAGCCCTCTTGATTTGTTCATTTTAGCCACTCTGACTGGCGTGAGGTGGTATCTCAGTGTGGTTTTGATTTGTGTTTTCCTGATGATGAGTGATGTTGAGCATCGTTTTATGTGTCTGTAGGCCATCTGGATATCCTCTTTGGAGAAGTGTCTGTTCATGTCTTCTGCCCATTTCTTCACTGGATTATTTGTTTTGTGAGTGTGAAGTTTGGTGAGCTCCTTGTACATTTTTTATATTAGCCCTTTATCTGATATGTCATTTGCAACTATCTTTTCCCATTCTGTCGGTTGCCTATTAGTTTTCTTGCTTGTTTCCTTTGCCTTGCAGAAGCTTTTTATCTTGATGAAGTCCCAAGGGTTCAGTTTTGCTTTAATTTCCCTTGCCTTTGAGGATGTGCCGAGAATGAGATTGCTGCGGTGGAGGTCTAGGAGGTTTTTCCCTACTTTCTCCTCAAGGGTTTTGATGATTTCCTGTCTAATATTTAGGTCCTTCAGCCATTTTGAGTTTATTTTTGTGTATGGTGTAAGAGAGTGGTCTAGTTTCATTCTTCTACATGTTGCTGTCCAGTTCTCCCAGCACCACCTGCTAAAGGAGCAGTCTTTTTTCCATCGGATACTCTTTCCTGCTTTGTCATAAATCAAGAGACTATAGATGTTGGCGAGGGTGTGGAGAGACGGGCACCCTCCTACACTGTTGATGGCAATGTAAACTGGTGCAGCCACTCTGGAAAACAGTGTGGAGGTTCCTCAAAAAACTGTCCATAGAACTCCCTTATGACCCAGCAATAGCATTGCTGGGGATTTACCCAAGAGAGACAGAAATGCTGATGCACAGGAGCACATGTACCCCAATGTTCATAGCAGCAATGTCAACAATAGCCAAAACATGGAAAGAGCCTAAATGTCCATCACCTGACGAATGGATCAAGAAGATGTGGTATATATACACGATGGAGTACTATATGGCAATGAGAGGGAATGAC
>PJEM01014317.1:0-35815 GCA_004023845.1 Helogale parvula
AAATAAAACCCTTTCCTTTCTGTAACCCCCGGAGCTCCCCTCTACTAGCTAGATGGGATGCTGCATGATTCATGAGTAGATTAATAAAGGCAATTAGATCTTTAAAATTTACTCACATTTTTGTTATTTAACAGTATATACTGAGAAATGATTATACAATAAGGACAGTTAACACATCCTTTACCTCACATAATTACCACTTTTTTTTTTAACTCGCTCGATCTCATGAACTGTCAGATCACGACCTGAGCTGAAATCAAGTCAGGCATTTACCCAACTGAGCCACCCAAGTGCCCTCTATATATTTACTTTTATTTCTTTCTTTTTTTAATGTTTATTTATTTTTGCCAGAGAGAGAGAGGGGGAGATAGAGGGAGAAAGAGAGTTTAAGCAGGGGAGGGGCAGAGAGAGAAGGAGACACAGAATCAGAAGCAGGCTCCAGGCTTTGGGCTGTCAGCACAGAGCCCAACGTGGGGCTCAGACTCACCAACTGCACAATCATAACCTGACCCAAAACCAAGAGTTGGACATTTAACCCACTGAGCCACCCATGCACCCCTTTCCTTTTCTATACAGAATAGCAATATTTGAAAGATTTAAGCTTGGTTGAGGTTCAATTGAGACTATATAGTTCTATGCATTGAGCCAGTGACTCATTCATTCAAGAAATATTTAAAACCAGACTGACTTTTCTTCCTTCAGATGTTTCCCTTCCTGTGCTCTGGCTCTCAGGGAGAATTCATTCTTCCTGAGAACCCCCAAGTTTCCCTTCTTGTCTTTTTTCACCTCCACCATATCAAGTTTATCTCTTTGGGTTTTGTTGTTGTTGTTGTGTTTGGTTCTTCCAAGCAACAGTCTTGCAGAGATGCTTTGAAGTTGTCCCTGCTAATGTGTAATTCTGTAATGTAAATACTCTTTCCTATCAAACTATGAACCCAAACCTACAACAGTCTCTGGTCCATCTTCTCTGGAAGGACTTGAGTGGTGTTAGGTCCTGAAGGGGGAGTTACTATTAGGGCCATTGAGGCATGACTAAGTCATGGTAGGGCTTGATAGAAAGAGGTATGTGGGGTGTGTGAAAGGACTTCAAGTGCCCTCAGACCACACAGTCACAGTACTTGCTCATGTCCCACACACTGTAATCCCGGGCATAAATGAGGAATGAGCAGTCCCTGGTGCTGGCAAGCATTCCTGCCCACGAGGGGTGATGGGATGATGCACGCTGTCACATCCATGGATGCTATGACATTCAAATAGGGCAAATCTGTTTTCAGCTTGGAGCCCAATTAGGAAATTACTTTTGCTGCCAAAGGAGATACAGCTCTACCCACCTACAGGCAGTGGCACAGCCAACAGCGGACACAGGCCAACTGAGTAGCCGTGGACCGGCCCTGTGTGAGCAGAAACAGGGCCCGTTGTCAGGGGAGCACCTAGTGCTCGGGGCCCTGCACCCCTCTCTCGCTGCTTCTTTTCTGCCCCGTGACTCTGAAGGAAACATCCTGCTTTGGACGGGGTAGGTTTGAGAAGCCAATTAATCAAAGCAGCAGAGATGTTGAACAGCTGGATATACAAGTCTGAAGATCAGGGAGAAGTCGGGCTGGCGATAAAATTGTGAACCGTGTGGAACTGCATGAGATCACCCAGGGGAAGGATGCAGGAAGGGGAACGCAGAGGGCAAGGGTTACTGCAAATAGAAAGTCTCCACCTGGGAAACCAAAGCTGCAGAGGACCCACTCATGTCCTTTTTGCCCCTCTTCCTTCTGAGTTGAGAGGCCACCTGAGTTTTCTTTGAGCTCTTCTTTCACAGTGAGCTTCATAGAAATCTTAAAAAACAGAGGGTAGCATACATTTTTTTTTTTTGACTTTTGATCTCACAACGGTACGTTCTTCGTGGGAAAAATGTGTCAGGCATAAAATTACAAGTACTGCCTAATACAACTCCAAGAAACAAGGGGAGAAAAGCATATGCAAATCTGACATTTGGCAGTGGACCTCCTTGCATGTAAGTTCTATTCAGGTTCTAAGTGTGGCTTTGCCTTTTCCTCTTTGCATTTCATGGATGCTTTGATTTAACGCGAGTACACACATTTCTGTGGCTTCATTACCTCCCTTTTGAACACAGGTGGGACTTACTGACTCTTCTCATGAACAGAATAAGGCACAAGTACGGCTATGTGACTTCAAGGTTGGGCCATAAAAGACACTGAGGCTTCAGGCTTTCTCTTTTGGATTACTAACTCTAGAGGAAGTCACCTGCCATGTAAAAAGGACACTCAAGCAGCCCCGTGGCAAGATCCATGTGTTGAGGCCTCTGTTTCTGCCAAAACCCAGTAAGGAACTAAGGCTTCTTGCCAACAGCCATAGTAGAAGTCGATCTTCCACTTGGAGGCTCAAGTTAAGGATCCTCTGGTGGGCAGCTTGACTGCGATCTCACGACACCCCCCATTTCATAACCCCCCAGCTATGCTGTTCTCAGATTCCCCACCTTCAGAAACTGTGTGACTAATATATGTTTCAAGTGGTAAAGTTTTGGGTTAATTTGTCACAAAGCAATCGATAACTAATATAAATTTGAATTACGATCATTTGAAGTACATCTTCTTCTACCTTTTGCTTATTTTTAGGACACTTAGTTGGATTTTAATTTAATTTTCCAGGAGACTTCTCAGACTAATGTGAAAACAAAACAAAACAAAAAATATTCATGTTATTTTTTAAAAGCAAGAAACAAGTGAAGCCTATGGCCGCACTAATGTTAAATGCAGAGTTAATTGCAATGTGATGAAAGGCTAATTGAAATTTTTATTATGGCTATATAATTATATCAAAATGCTTCTGCCATCTTTTCATTATTTTTAAAACATTATTCTCCCATCAGAGTGTAATCGTTACATTACCTTAAGTGCTGTAAAATTTAATAATCCTGGTTAAGAAGAATTAAGAACTGTGACTTTTTTCCTAGATAAACACAGATTGTAAATTTTTTGGAAGCTTCTAAACACATTAGCTACAAGAGAATATCTCTTAAAACATAAGCCACAAAACAACATACGAGAAAAGAGAGGGTCTTGTCTTCATCCTTCTTTTTTTCAGAGGTCATCATAGAACAGTTCTTCATATTCAACTCTTAAATTGAAATGTCACAGACACAGAGTAATATAAACCTATTTAAAAAGCAACTTTTGAAAAAGGGTGCTGTTTACTGCTCCTAGATATCAACATAGTGCCTAAAATATTAGGATAACATCACTCTATTCAGAAACCTGTCTTTACCAGAATCTGGAAGAGTTTTTTAATTACAATTTTATGACAACAACCCAATATATAATTAAGATAAAGCCAACCACATATACAAATAAAGAAAAAGCCTACATCATGGAATGAGAACTATCATTTACCTTACAGTTAACTCACACCTAAATTATACACGTCTATGGCTTTTTCACTGGGGTTGGAAATAAGCACCCAATTTCTCCTAGTAAACTGATGGGCATTCTAATTCCAATGGGAACTGATCGTCTCAGATCTGGTCTGACCTAGAGCCCTTTCCACATTGAACCAGCTCTGCTAATCTTTTCTCTGTGCTGTGCCAATCTGCCATAGGATCCCATCGTCCAATACCGTAGGCATTATTTGCAGGCAGTTCTGTAAATTTAACTTAATTAAAAAGAAAAATCAGTTTCTCAAGTGAACTAACTACACTTCAAGTACCCAACAGCCACATGTGTCTATTGCATTCCACAGTACAGATATAGAACATTTCTAGCATCATAGCAAGTTCGTTTTGTTTTTTTTAAGTTTATTTCTTTTGAGAGAGAGAGAGAGAGAGCGCGAGCAAGTAGGAAGGGGCGGAGAGAGGGAGAGCCAGAATTCCGAGCAGATCCCATGCTGTCAGCATGGAGTCTGATGCAAGGCTGGAACTCAAGAAGCAGGAGATCATGGCCTGAGCCAAGATCAAGAGTAAGACGCTTGCGCGACTGAGCCACCCAGGGGCCCCGCATCGTAGCAAATTCTAGTGGATGTGCTGCCCTAGAATGCTGCTTCTGTGTTATGTTTGTGAAAAATTCCTAGCTTTTTCTTCTGAAATTGCTTCATGTGCCAATGTAACTAACAAATTTATGGTAGAAAATTTGAAACAGGCAAATCTAATAAAATTAAAATCATTTATCTCATACAACTGAGAGATGAACATGACAGTTTGGTGTATTTTCTTCCTATTGCTTCTCGCCCTTTTGGCTAAGATCAAGTGTGGCGTATTTTCTTCCAGTCTATTTTCTAGGCATACATACACAGAAATAGGTCATATAATTTCACTATATTAGAAACATTTTTCCATGTCATTACTTTTATGACATCATTTTAAAAATTTAAATTCTAGTTAACATACAGTGCAATATTGGTTTCAGGAGTAGAAACCGATACACTTTTATACAACACCCAGTGCTCATATGGCATCATCATTTTTAATTGCTGAATAGTATTTTGTCATATAGATATTTCTGTATTGTTTATGGTGGCCCAAATTTTCATCACCTCAATTACGGATACTGTGGACCTTCTTGTGGTTAAATCTTTGCCCTTATCAATTATTGTTTCCTTTGTAAACTTCCAAGGGTGGGACTGCTGAGTCAAAGATTATGCCAAGTTTTCAGGCTTTTGATACAAATCAACACCAGAAAACATATGCAGTGCCAAAATACACACCCCCCAGCTCTATTTCAGAAAGATCATTTTTATATCTCCTAGCCAACTCTGGGATTTTGTTTCTATTTTGTATTCTTCACAATTTGGTGAGGGAAAAGTTATATCTCATTCATATGTATTTATTTATTACTGAGGCTAAACATCTCTAAGTCTTTACCAAGAGAATTTCTGAGATGGTTTGCTTCTTCATGTAATGTGGTTATGAGATGATTTTTTTAAAATACCAGATATGCTGGCCTTCTTTGTCATAGAGTAATAGACTATACGAACATTGCCTTATTTCTGGACTCTATCCCATTCCATTGATCTGTTAGTCTATTTCTGTGCCAGTACCATATTGTTTTGATGACTACAACTTTGTAGTCTACCTTGAAATCTGGGATTGTGGTAACTTCAGCTTTATTCTTATTTATCAAGATTACTTTGGCTATTTGTGATCTTTTGTGATTCCATACAAATTTTGGGATTACTTATTCTAGTTCTGTGAAAGATGTTGTTGGTACTTTGAGGAGATTGTATTAAATTGATAAATTTCTTTGGGTAGTATGTACATTTTAACAATATTCGTTCTTCTAATCCATGAGCATGGAATGTGTTTCCGTTTCTTTGTGTCACCTTCAATTTCTTTCAGCTATGTTTTTTAGTTTTTAGAGTATAGGCATTTCACTTCCTTAGTTAAATTTATTCCTAGGTAGCTCAGTTGACTGAGCATCCGACTTCGGCTCAGGTCATGATCTCACAGTTTGTGGGTTCAAGCTCCACATCAGGCTCTGTGCTGACAGCTCAGAACCTGGTCCCTGCTTCAGATTCTGGGTCTCTTTCTCTCTCTCTTTCTGGCCCTCCCCTGCTCGCACTCTGTCTCTCTCTCTCTCAAAGATAAACATTAAAAAAATTACAAAAACTTATTCCTAGGCATTTTATTCTTTTTGATGCAATCGTAAATGAGATTGTTTTCTTAATTTCTCTTTGTTACTTTTTATTATTAGTGTATAGAAATGCAACATATTTCTGTATTTTAATTTTGTATCCTTTGACTTTTACTGAATTCATTTTTCAGTTCTAGCAGTTTTCTGGTGGAGTCTTTCAGATTTTCTAATATAGAATCATGGCATCTGCAAATAGTGAAAATTTCACTTCTTCTTTACCAATTTGGATGCCTTTTATTCCTTTTTGTTGTCTGATAGCTGTGGCCAGGACTTCCAGTACTATGATAAAAAGTGGAAAGAGTGGACCTCCTTGTCTTGTTCCTGATCGTAGAGGAAAAGCTCTCAGTTTTTTACCATTGAGTATGATGCTCTCTGTGGGTGTTTCATTTATGGCCTTTATTATGTTGAGGTATGTTCTCACTAAACCTACTTTGTTGCGAGTTTGATGAGTGGACACTGTACTTTGTCAGAGGCTTCTTCTGCATATATTAAGAAGATCATATGGTTTTCATGCTTTCTCTTGTTAATGTGATGAATCACATTACTTGATTAGCGCATATTGAAACACCCTGGTATCCCTGGAATAAATTCCAGTTGATCATGGTGAATGATTTTTTTAAAAATGTACTTGTTAGATTCACATTGCTAATATTTTGTTGAGGATTGTTGCATCTATGTTCATAAGAGATATTGGCCTGAAAATACAATGAATATACAGTGGGAAAAAGATAGTCTCTTCAATAAGGAGGGCTTGGCAAAATGAACAGCTACATGAAAAAGAATGAAACTGGACCATTTTCTTACACCAAACACAAAAATAAACTCCAAATGAATTAAAGACCTAAATGGAGACCTGAAGCCATAAAAATCCTAGAAGAGAGTATAGGCAATAATTTCTTTGACATTGGTCATAGAAATATTTTTCTAGATAGGTCTCCTAGGGCAAGGAAAACAAAAGCAAAGTCAAACTATGGGGACTACATTAAAACAGAAGGCTTTTGCACAGTGAAGGACACCAGCAACAAAACAAAAAGACAGCCGCTGAATGGGGGAAGATATTTGCAGATACTACATCTATTAACTCAAAAGGGGTTAAATCTAAAACATATAAAGAGCTTATACAACTCAGCAACAAAACCCCCCACCAATAATCCAATTAAAAATGGGCAGAGGATCCAAATAAAGATTTTTCCACAGAAGACATAGAGATGACCCACAGACACATGAAAACATGCTCAGTATCACTAAACTCGAGGGACATGTAAATCGTCACCACAATGAGATATCACCTCACACTAGGTGGAATGACTAGGATGATAAAGATAAGATCTAAAAAGTGTGATGATGATGTGGAAGAAAAGGAACCCTTATGCACTGTCGGTGGGAATGCAAATTGGTTCTGTCCCTGTGGAAAACAATATGGAGGTTCTTCAAAAATTAAAAATAGAATTATCATATGATCCAGTAACTTCATTACTGGGTGTTTACCCAAAGAAAACGAAAACATTAACTTGAAAAGATACATATGCCCCTGTGTTTATTCCAGCATTTTTTGCTCAAGTCAAGATATGGAAACAACTTAAACATGGATACAGAAGATGTGGTATATATACTATGGAATACTACTCAGCCACAAAAAGAATGAAATCTGGCCATTTGCAACAACATAGATGGACTTAGAGGATATAACACTAAGTGAAATAAGTCAGTCAGAGAGACAAATATGTGGCATTTAAAAACAAAACAAAGAAACACGAGACCAAGAACAAAAACAAAGAAAAACCCAAATACTTAACTGTAGAGAACTGATGGTCACCAGAGGGAAAGGATGGGGATTAAGGAGTACACTTGTCATGAAGAGCACTGGGTGATGTATAGAATTTTTGAATCATTATATTATACACCCGAAACTAACATAACACTTTATGTTAATTATACTTCAATTTAAAAAGTGAGGGGTGTCTCGGTGGCTCAGTCTGTTAAGCGTCCAACTTTGGCTCAGGTCATGACCATGTGGTCCTTGAGTTCAAACCCCACATCGGGTTCTGTGCTGACAGCTCAGAGCCTGGAGCCTGCTTCAGATTCTGTGTCTCCCTCTCTCTCTCTGCCCCTCTCCCACTCATGCTTTGCCTCTCTCTCAAAAATAAACACCGACAAAAAATTTTATAAAAAGTGAATAAAATATATTGCATACGCTTGATAAAATATTTTCTACCAGAAAAGAATATGTGCATCATAACACATGATATGGGAAGTTTCTTGATGAGACTCTATTATACCTTTGCTTTTAAATTACATTATAAACTTAAAATATTATGTTTTGCACTCCTTTGGAAGCCAAAGATGAAATTTTTTAAGATGAATTTTTTTAAAGAAAACAATGATAAACATCAAGCTTATAACTTCTTGACTTCACACTTATTCATATGTGTAAGTCTTTTCTCCACTGAAGTGTTAGTGTTTCTCTTAGAGATTTTTTAGTTTTCTACATACCAGGGATATTAACCCTTTGTTCAAACACTTCCTCCAGTTTTTATTTTTGCTACTAGATTGAATGGGCAATATCCTGAGAAGTAGAGAACACTTTATAAGCATCAAGTGACTCGGTGAGCATAAAAGCAATGGAGGAAACCATGAAACAAAACTCTGACAAGTCTGGCTACTCTATACTTCTCAGGGTTGTTTTTTTTTTTTTTTTTTGATGGCTCCTCCCCTCAACTAAGCTATACATGTTGGGATGCCCCACTAAATGTTCAGATGTCCCAGGCTCAGTTCCAGACAAATTTTCTCCTCTCTACCTGTTCAGCACCCAGCCAAACATCTCACCTGGTTTCAGGCTTTAAAAAACATTCTTACGCTGATGACTCCCAATATCTATCCACCTCGCATCCTTTCCTCTGAACTGGAAATGCATGCATCCATAGCTCTGGAAAGACAACTCAAGCGTTATCTGTCTAAAAGGGAACTCCTGGCTGTGCCTCTCCAACCTGTTGCACTCACGGAAAGCCGCCCCCCCCGGCCCCCCCCACCCCGTGCTGCAAGTCCCTTTTATTGCTCAGGTCAAAAAACGCAGTTGTCGCTTGAGAGTCTTCTCCCTCACACACCACGCTGGATCCTTCAGCAACACCTCCTGACTCTGACTTTAAAACAGATCCAAAGTATACCCGCAAATGATTTCTCACCACCCCTCCTGCTACCATCCTCGTCCACATATCTTCATGTCCTACCTAGTTTGTCACAGCGGCTCCTAGCTGCTTCCTCTGCTTCAGCCTGTCCTCTCCACATGCTTCCCACATAGCGACCAGTGCAGTGGTCCCTTAGATCTTAAGCTACATTATGTCACCTTTCTGCTCAAAATTTCAAAGGGCCTGCTCTTAACTTTCTTTCTTTTTCTTTTTTAATTTTTTAAAATGTTTATTTTTAAGAGAGACAGAACGCAAGTGGGGGAGGGGCAGAGAAAGAGGGATACAGAGTATTTGAGGCAGGCTCCAGGCTCAGCTGTCAGCACAGTATGCTACATGGGGCTTGAACTCACAAACCATGAGATTATGACCTGAGCCTAAGTCAGACTCAGCTGGGGTCCAACACTTAACCAACTGAGCCACCCAGGTGCCCACCTGCTGCCTTTCTGATCTCATTGCCCAGGGCTTTCCTTTCTGCCAACTGTGCTCAGTCACATTGGTGGCTCTTATTATAAAGATATGAAGCACTCTCTCTCCCAGGGCATTTGCATCTGTTATTCTGTTCTCCTAGAAAGCTCTACTCTTAGATATCTAATTGGGAATGCCTTCTCTTTCCTCTGCTCAAAAGTCCCCTCCTCAGAGAGGTATACAGCCTACCAAGTCCTGGGATCTGTTATTACTCTCCTCTTCTTTTTCTCCAAAGTACTTATCACCATCAGACATATTATATATTTACTTACTTTTTAAAAATGTTTACTTATTTATTTTGAGGACAAAGACAGAGAGAATGAGAAAGAGGGAATGCACATACCAGTAGGGATGGGACAGAGAGGGGAGAGAGAGAGAGAGAGAGAGAGAGAGAGAGAGAGAGAGAGAGAGAGAGAGAGAGAGAGAGAGAGAGAAAGAATCCCAAGCAAGCTCCATGCTGTCAGCACAGAGCCCAACATGAGATCCCATGATTCATGAGATCATGACCTGAACTGAAACCAAGTTGGACACTTAAGCAACTGAGTCATCCAGGTGCACCTTTACTTACTTTCTTTTAAAATGTGCTTATTTTCCACATCAGAATGTTTTTTTTTCCCATAAAGGCAGGATCTTGGCCTTTTCTTAGTGCTGTATTCTACTACCTAGTATGGTACCTTGCTACACATTTGGTGTTTGTTTAATGAGTTTATTTGAATTTCTTCCCTTGTGAATTGCTCAGAGCTTTGATTCCCTTCTCTTTCAAGTTTTTAGTGTTTCTCCTATTAGTTTAAAAGGCTGACTTATATTTTAGATGCATTTACCCTTTACGGAGACATTTTTTCCTAATTTTGATTTGCATTGACATTTTATTTACAATATCCTCTGAAACATAAAAAATATTTAAATTGTATGTTGTCATGTATACCAATATTTTTGCCCCGTAGTTTATTCCACCGCTTTTATGCCATACAAAGTTCTCTGTCCATTTCAGATTTAATAAGATAATCACACATATTTCTTTATGGAGATGTTGGACTTTCACTCTATCTTGGATCTCCTTTGCTGAATTTCGTGACTGAGTATGACTGAGCATGTGAGAACTGACCAGAGCAGGATGAAGACATCAGAGCTTTTAGAACACATGGTTGGTTCTGTAATTATAATCATGTATTTGGAGTTTTTCCTCATCAGGAACATACTAGAAGATGCTTCTGTCCAGGGTTCTGAAATATATTCCCTCTAAACTGATCCTGGAAAAGCCATGAAGCTCCTGTTCAAAGACTGTGTATGTCCTGCTGGTCTCTTCCCAGAGGGAGCTGAACGGTCCGGCTGAAATCCTCTTTAGCAACCCAGTTTCATCCCTTTTCGAATGGGTGGAGCAATACTGTTTGATGGAATGTACAGATAGGCAACAAGAATCATGTAGATACAGTCCTAACAGAGTGGTTAAAGGTACGATGTATACTTTTAACTCCATTCTCAGGTCTAATTGAGGTTCAGGCTTCAAAACAAAGAGATACCTCCCTATACTGTTGTCATTTGGTTTTGAGCTCCTGCCACTAAATGAGGATGCTCTGACTCCAGACCATCAGTTCCACACTTACTGTGGGAAATGTCTCTAAACACACACGGCACTTAGAATCTCTAGCAGGAGATTTTGCCTCCCACCAGATTCTCTCTTCTGTACTGTTGTCTCATTGTTCCATACCTGCATGTTTTATTTCCCCAAAGAAAAACAAAGTTTTTTTTTTTTCAATCTCATGCACACTCCTTTTGGAAAACATCAAAAAGCATTGCATCTGACTTCATTTGAGCTAAAATTTCATGCAGTGCATGTGGCAAAGGGGCAAAGATGGGTAGTAACTACCAGCCAGAAGGTTCCCTGTGTGTCGCCTTTGATTACAAAGACCTCTGGTCACACATCAGCCATTTTAACCATAAGATTACATAAAATCAGTGACCCTCCAAAAGTGTTAGGTGAGAACATGTAGCATAGATTAAAAAAACAAATAATTTTATATGTAATATTCTATTTTAGAACTTCTTCAGACAAAGCAACAAAATAAAGCTAATTTAGTGTTTCTTCAAAACTTCATACTTATGTAGCTAAGTCACCTTGAATCTATATATAAACTTTTTATATTTTGCTCAAGTGTTTTAAAGAATTAATTTCTAATTTAGTTTGGATTCGAAGTAATTCCTAGACTTTTCAAAATATATATAGAGGGCAAGCTGTGAACTTGCAGGGGGTCTGCTGGATGTCATAATGGATTTGTACGTAAGTGAAAATCAATCAGTAAGTGTGCAATAGCTACCCAGGATAAACATCTAAGGTTAAATGAAAGTGGGAGAATTATTTCACTCAGATTAGAAATAAAGAATGGCCTGGAGAGAGTCATGCAGAGAAATGACCATATTTTTTCCCTTACTGATTGGACAGAGAAAAAGATGCAGGAATCCTGAGGTTTCATTTGCTCTAAAGAGGAGGGCGGAATATAAAGCTACTCCAGGAATCAACCAAAATCGTGGAGGAGGAAGAAAGATGAAGGGAAAACCCAGGAACTCCTCAAGGGTTCAGGATGAACTGAAAGGGTATACTCTTTGTGAGACCACAAAAGCCAAGACTAGATTAAGTTGTGAATCCAAAATAAGGGTTGAGGACTGAGACACTAAACAATACTTGGTTTCTTAACCAAGTGGAGAGAGGAAAAAAACAAACATTTTGAGTTCCCACTAAGTGCTAGCCACATCCATGGTCTTAGGATGCCAACTCCGTCCTCAACTGTGTAAGAGGCAGGGAGAAGAGACACAGTTGGTGATGCTACTTTCTAGCCATTGACCTTGCAGATTTCACTTCTTGGAGTGTTGGTTACATGTTATTTACTTTGTGGTCACCTATCCATTCATCCAAACATGTACCCATCATATTCACCAAGCCAACCACACAAAGATGAATGAGGACATGGACTCTGGGCCCCAGAAGTCCTCAGTCCAAAAGGGGGAAACATGCACTTAGCAGAGCTGATAGTTAGTACAACTGGGAGGAGAGGCTCTGTAAGCCCAGATCATTTCTCATGGGCGATATAAAAGTATTTAACATCTTGTAACATGGGACTGGTGAGTCAGAGGGTATGCAGCCAGAGAAAATGAACCCACTGACCCACCACCTTGGGTTCAACCTAGTGCCCCACCACACAGGAGGTTTGCATCATAACTACTGCTGTAGTGGTGATAATAATAAAGGATATTGGAAATTAAGAAGGAAAAAGTATTAGAAAAAAATGAACTTTAGAACATTAGAAAAAACTTTTCCACTGGCTTGTATCAACAGCTCTTCAGTCCTGTCATCATCATGGATAAAAGTGGTAGTCAAAAATAGAATTCTTTCATAAGAAACAGGGACATTGATAGGAAAAAAAAAAGAAACACATATATCAATTTCCAACAAATTATAAAATGGATATAAGAAGACACTGCTGGTTGTTATTAGGAATAAATTAAATAACAGATGTAAAGCAGCCACTTCAGTGCTTAGCATGTAGAGAGTCCTAAATCAATGGGGACTATTAATGTCTTTTTAACAGATGAGGAAATGGAGACTGAAAAAAGTTAAATTTAAAAGAATTTGTTCAAGTTCACATAACTATTAGTGTTGAAGCAAAATTTGGTATCACTGTATAACCATAGAGTAGAAATTTCCTAATTTTTCCTTGTATTTAATTACTCCTCTAAGTTGTAAATTGCAGATATAATTGTGTGTTAACCTTAGTTACTACTTACTCTTAGCTACTTTGACAAATTTAATGTAGCACACTAAAGGAATAACTAATGTTAGTTATGCTGATATTTGATCCAAATTACAAGGCTTTACAGGAAGATTGGCTAAGCTGACCACAAGTTCATCGCCCAGATGATATCAGTCCTGCTGGGGCAGCTAATTTACATTACAGGCATAGGCACCCAGGAGGATGAAAGCAGCCGCTGGGTTGTGAGCCTTGAAAAGTCAAATCTATAAAGTGACAGCAATGGCCCATAGCCTGTGATGCTTAATATGGGCAGGGAGCATGAAAGTGATTTGTGATTACAAGGATGTGAGCATAGCCACATAAAACACCTTTATGTGCTCATTTGTACGAGTGCTGTGCAAGCCAATTAAGGACTCCCCCCTACACACACACACACACACACACACACACACACACACACACGGATAATTGTAGGAGGAGATATTTGCATTAGGAATTTTCATGTTTAAAAAGGTTTCACCAAAAATTATTTAGAAGTTGTAATTTAGAATATTTTACACAGTGTTTGTAAAGGTAAAGCAAGGTACACCTGCAATGAGTTGGCAGTTTGTAGCTTTGTGCCAAGAGGGAAACCTCCAAGAGGGGTAGAGAATTGACATGCAGCAGCAGAACTCACTACTCACACTGAGTCAGACACTCAGTGTCTGCTAGTTAAGAGATTATGAAGACATCTGTCAATCTAGGCACTGGAAAAAGTCAAAAACAAAGTAGAGGGTCAATTATTTTCTTATCCACAAGTCCATCAGAGATAGGTCATTCTTTCCTCAAGCAGCTGTCATAACTCACCTTTCAACAGGGATAAAGCATAAAAAAATATCACATTTTCTTTCAGATAAGTTATGAAAAAGGGATACATGTGAACTGTGGTGTCTATAATCATGGCTCTTGCTGCCTTAGACACAACCCAGTCTTGATAGAATATCTTTGTAGCAACATAGAAGAGTCAAAGTTACCGTGGAAACTACAGTTTAGAAATTCCTGGGGCAACTGGGTGGCTCAGTCAGTTAAGTGTCCAACTGTGGCTCAGGTCATGGCCTCACTGCTAGTGAGTTCGAGCCCCACATTGGGCTCTGTACTGAGAGCTTGGAGCCTGGAGCCAGCTTCAGATTCTGTGTCTGCCTATCTTTCTCTCTCTCTCCCTCCCCTGCTCACACTCTGTTTCTCTCTCCCTCTCTCTCTCAAAAATAAACATTAAAATAAAAGGAATTCCTGGGATTTTTTTCTTACAATTAAAAAATTTTTCTTTATACTTAACTGAAAGCATTGCTAGCTTTTTAATCCCTGAACCATTATTTTCCTCACCTTCTGAAGAAAGCACTTCAACTATGGAGACAATTCAATGTTTCCACGGATAAACCCACCTGCTGATTATTCTGATGAAACCAATACAGAAAAGCCAACACATAATTATAGATACACAAATGACCACTTTCCATTAGATGCTATGTTTGCAGAGAACAGCGTTTCAATAAAAATACAATCTATTATTTCTAATACAGAATGAATTACCTCTTTTGAAAACTAGTTTTTTAATAGTAGACTGGGCCAAGAAATTCATGACCAGTAAATTAGTGACTATGTGCTAGAATTCATTCCTATGAATAGTGTTGCTTTTAAGAAATATGAAATTCAATATGCATTCCTTTTATAGGACCAGGAGAATAGTTGCTACATGTGTGGTATGCCAATGCCTGAGATGGCTAAATGTCTATGAAGGATTCACATTTCTCTTCCATGATGTAAAGGTATTGCATGAAAGTCTCTTCCCAAACAGGAACTACATTTCCCAAGCACCCTTGTATCTGGATGAAACCAGGAGACTAGTTCTCACCAATGGAAGTGATGTGTGACACTTTCAGGGCAAGGTGACTCAGTAAAGAGTGTGTGTTCTTCGCCTTAGAAGAGTCTGAGACTTCTCTTTATGAGTTGGTTGTGTAGCATGCATTTAAAATAATTTGTTTTAAAAATCCAGCCACCTGGAGCATGTGTCTCTTCATCTTGGGGTTATGAGTTGGAGCTTCATGTCAGGTATATAGATTGCTCAAAAATTAAAATATTAAAAATATAAGCTAAAATCCATAAAGCATTTCAGATTTAAAAATTCACATTCAGTCTAAACAAGTATGACGACAAACTCAAGAGGTTGAACAAGAAAACCTACAAGTTCTTGGGCATTCCAATAAACAGTTTTTCAGAGTCAAGCATAGTTGGATTTGAGAAGAGAGGCTACATGAGAAATTGAGACCTAAGTCAAGGTGAAAGGAAAATTTTTTTATTGTTTTAATTTTAATTTTATTTTTATCTTAAGTAGGCTCCATGCCAACATGGGGCTTGAACTCATGACTCTGAGCTCTAGAGTCATATGCCAGCCAGGCAAACCAAGGGAAAATATTTTTAAAGACAGATGGGCATGAATTATTTGAGATAACTGTGAGAGAATCAGTTTAAGATGTCTAACAAGTATTTCTGGTAAATCACACATTTTTATTTAAAATTAAAAAATATTGGGTGCCTGGGTGGCTCAGTTCTTAAGCACCGACTTTGGCTCAGGTCATGATATAATAGTTTGTGAATTCAAGTCCCACACTGAGTGAGCTTGAACCCCTCTTCAGGTGAGCTTGGACCCCACTTTGGGTGTGCATGAGCCCTCCATCGAGTGAGCTCCACTTCTCTCTCTCTCTCTCTCTCTCTCTCTCTCTTTTTCTGCCTCTTGCTCATTTATGCTCTCTCATTCTCTCAAAAAAATATTTTTAATTGATGACCTAATGGCAATCATATAGAGCTTTGTTTTTATTAAATTCTCTTGGTCCAATATTTGGGAAGTTAGATTCCATCAACAGGAAGTACCCCAAACATGCCTTATTGTTCTTTGCAAGCTGGGTGAATATTACTCATTTGCTTGTATCATTTACCCAACAAGCATTCATTAAGTTCCTATAAAGCATCTCTGCTGCTCTGGGAGCGGAGTACCGCCTACCACATCCCATGGGGCACACAGTTATAGAGAGAGTGGCTCCGGAGCCAGGCTGCCTGCATCTGACTCCAGGCACTTTCATATATTAGATGTGCACCTTGGGCAAGTCATTAGAGGTCACCATGCTCTGTGTTTGCATCTGCAAAATGGAGATTAATAACAGTACCTACATCACTGGGTCTTTGAGGAGATTAAACGAAGTAACTTATGAAAAATTCCTGGAGCAGTGAAGGCAAGTGACGAGTAATAATATGCTTCTGCTCTCATCCTTATCTATAAGATGGTTCAGTTTAAACATATCACCAAAACTAAACAATAAAATATCACCAGCTGTGTCCTGATGCCAGTTATTAGTATCTATGTATTATGAGGGGAAAAAACCCACAGTCTGATTTACTAGTACTTCTCCTGGGCTCCATCCTAACAGAGCATACTAAGCAAACTAAAACAAGAGTCAGGACTTAGACATTTTCATGTCGTGATTTACTTGCCTATAGTTCAAAGAAGGGCAGTTGAGGTGGCCTGTTTTTCAAGTGGTGGTCTAAAATGGCCCAGCTCAGTTAGTAATATGTCTATTCTTGTAACTATTTGGGGAAAAAACTCCAGGGAAGAGGGTACCTGGGTGAAATGGGCAGGAGAGCCACCTTCCCGCTCCTCAGTCAGCAGAGCGACACTTCCAGAGGCCAAGATTTCTTCTGTGTAGTTTACATCTACATACCTACAGCCATTGCCATGCCATGAGACCCTGAATTTCATTCAACACCATCTTTCTTTTTTTCTTTTTTCTTTTTTGAGAGAGAATGAGAGCGTGAGCAAGGAGGGACAGAGGAAGACAGAGAGAGAGAACCTTAAGTAGGCTCTACACCCAGTGTGAAGCCCAAGCGGGGCTCAATCTCAGACCTGAGAAATTGTGATGTGAGCTGAAATCAAGAGTCAGAAGCTCGACCAACTGAGCCACCCCGGTTCCCCAACACCATCAGAATGAAGCTCACTATGCTCTGAGTCCAGCAACTTCATGGGCCTTTACTGCACCATTCCTAAGCCTGCCTGATACCAGTGTTCACATGACCTCAGCATGGAAGCATTCAGCAAAGTTAGTTGTACTATCAATGGAAATGCAATATCTCTGTGACTGCACCGCCAGCCAGCAGTAGCAGCAGTTTTAAGATTTAAGCCCATCTGAATTTGCTTTACTTTACTTTTATTTTATTTTATTTTATTTTTGAGAAAGAGAGAGAGACAGATAGAAAGGAGGAGGGGCAAAGAGGAGGAGAGAGAGAATCTCACACAGGCTTTATACTGTCAGCACAGAACCTGATGAGGGCTCTCAAACTTGCATGAGAGGTCATGACCTGAGCTGAAATCAAGAGTGGGATGCTTAACAGACTGAGCTACTCAGGTACCTCTATTTTTTATTTTAGAGTGAGAGAGAGTGCAAGTGAGGAAGGGAGCAGAGAGAGAGAATCTTAAGCAGCCTCCATGCTTAGCAGGGAGCGCAATGTGGGGCTTGATCCCACAATCCTGGAATCATGACCTGAGTCAAAATCAAGAGTCCAATGCTCAACTGACTGAGCCACACAGCCTCCCCGCTCCTCTACCCCCACCCCAAGTTTACATTTGTAGGTATAATATGAAGATGTGTGGCATGTACAATGGTGTACAACAGAGTTTATGACCTTAGAAAACCATTTGACTTCTGTGTGTTATGCAACATGAGATGAATATTGATGCCCAAAGGGCTGTTGTGAGGCCAAATGTGGAAGTTTTTGAAGAAGGAAAGAGCTATGCAAGTGTGACTATTAATAGAACCTTCAAGGCAAAGATGAAAGTCTTCAAGGATGATTTAATTGACATTGACTAGAGAGTAATCTATTTCTTTCTGCCTCCATATGCAACAGAAGGGGACTAGGAAGTTCATGTTGGGTTGTTTATGTAGAAACTTTCTAACCCACTCTGACATGCAAATCATGTACCTTTTCCTAAATTTGCATCTAGCTGACAGAAATAGACAACGTGGCATAGTAAAAACAGGCAGCGTGCTATGACTCACACCCCCCCCCCCCACGCCAGCTGGAAAAAAATTATGTTCTGTCCAAGCCACAGCTGATTGGGTCACAGTTTGGGCAGAGCTAGGATGGTTGTGTTGACAAAGCAGATGGTACACTGATCATATGCTGTGTATCAGGTTCAATTAAATAAAAAGTGTAGTTGTGAGAAACCTGAAGGCCAGAAAGGATCAATTTGAAATATTGCATAATGATGAGAAAGAGATTATGAGGCCCTTCTCTGGGGTCAGGGCAGTGGGCCAGCACTGCATACCAGGGGACCACTTCTTAGTTACCCTTTCTCTCTAATATTGGTGCTACATGGCTCAGAGATAGAGTCGGTGGCTAAGCCAAACCCAAGCAAGATAGCTTTCTATGGTAGCAGTCTAGCATCTTCCCCAGGGTTTTGTGTCTGAAGTTTTGAGGTCAGTGTGAACGTCTCCCAGGAGTCACTTCAGTTGTTTCTTTAGAACATCCCACTTGAGTATCCAGGTTGATTTCAATTTTTGTGTTGAAATACAGTCTCTTTCAATCTTACTAAGAATTCCTCTACCACTGTGGATTTGGGTCATCAATAGCATCCAGAAAAAGCCTGTGGCTATACTGTGTATTATGGAACACTTCTGGAAGGCACCTAAAAGTTTATGACCTGCTAGAATAGCCTGGAATTTCCTGGTGAGAAGGAAAGAACACAGAGTGATTGACAGAAGACGGTGGTCTGGATCCTAGCTCTTCAACTTGGGTGTCATATTTAAGAGTCACCTCCCACACTCTAGGAACGGAGAAAGGCACTGGGTACCCGGGATGAAGTCTGTGATGGAGAAACTGAGTCTGTGGGGGCACAGACAGGTACGGAACAAGCCATCTTCCATGTGATAGATATCAAACCATCAGAGCAAGCCAAGGGCTCTTACAAGCAAGGACAAGATGATGAGTTCTGCCTACCCAGACTTGGGCCCTAAAGTATAAGAGGGGTTTCATCAAGCAGAGAGGAAGCAAAGGGGTCTCCAGACATGGGAAGGTCATGTGCAAAGGCACATCGTGTGCTCAGAGAACCAGATGGAACAGGGAGTGGAACCTCACTGAATCTCAGATTTTCCACTAGTAAATTCTGATCTCACAGTCCTGTCTTATGAATCAAATAAGGTAATGTTTGCTACGCTAGCTCCTTTTCGTGCTTTTCTCAGAGTAGGATTTGGGGATCACCTGTGTCAGAACCATTTGGGATACTTGTCAAAAATTCAGATTCCTTGGCCCCAACCCAGACATTGTGGATTTGAATCTGCAGTGCAGATTCAGAGGATTTTTAAATAAGTACTCCAGGTGCTAAGCATCTAAAGCTGTCTATAGGGATTCTGAGGAATTCAGAGGTGAACAAAACTGATTTCACAGACTTACTGTGCCAGTAAAGGACTAGTTCAGCATGTTTTCAAAGCTGGACTAGAGTGAAAGAGTATACAGGAAGATGTATGTGTACACATACCGGGAAACGGTATTCCCCTGAGTCCTTCTTGATCTATCTAGAAACACACATCATACCTAAAAGAAATCAGAACTGAGAACTTGCAAGAATATATATAGACATATTGAATGGTACATAATGCTATATGTATATTATTTGCCCAAGTCAGCATTAAATACCAAGCAATTCTAACTGCAAGGCAGCAAGAAATTTGAAAGCTCTCCATAGTTTTACTTGAAATCACGTATTATTTTCTTCTAATGAACACTTTATGATTTAATATTATGGCCCTATTTCCTTTTCTGCCAATGGCTTAGCATTGAAAATAACTGTCCTAGCTTCTATGGGAAAATACTCAATTAAGTGGGACCCACATATCACTGTAATTGTTTTCCACTGAAAAGTTAGTAACCAAATAGAATGGGATATGATTCAACTGTCAAGACTCTGAATTTACTATCAGTAGAACAGTTCAAATTAAATGTGATTGTGGAAATTTTTGAAACAATGGAGAAAGAGAGTTTGAAGCCATGACCTCTGACTTGGAGAGGGGGACGTCTATGGGAGGCCAGGAAGGAAGCTGCAAAAAAGGAAGACGGCAAGACAGAGGATGGGTGGTAATGAAATACACACACAGATGATTGCATTGGAAAGGGGTGGGAATTGGAACCAAACCTGTATTCACATCCAGGCGCCTTCATGTATTTGGCAAAGTAATTAGCAATGTAGGTGTCCATTTCTTCAGTAAAGTGGGGATATTACTGTCTATGTTGTACGGCTGCTAGGTGGATTCAATATCTGGAGCCACTGAATACCATGTAAGTGGTAACTATTAAAATGAGATACTGGTATATCCAACAGACTCTCTTTTTTTTTTAATGCAAAGCAGTTTTTAAAAATTTTTTTTAATTTTTTATTTTTTTTAATAGTTTCTTGTCAAAAACTGAGAGCTTTCTCCCTGAAATCAGGGACATGACAGGGATGTCCACTCTCACCATTGTTGTTTAACATAGTGTTGGAAGTCCTAGCATCAGCAATCAGACAACAAAAGGAAATAAAAGGCATCAGAATCGGCAAAGAAGAAGTCAAACTTTCCCTTTTCGCAGACGACATGATACTCTACATGGAAAATCCAATCGACTCCACCAGAAGCCTTCTAGAACTGATCAATGAATTCAGTAATGTTGCAGGGTACAAAGTCAATGTACAGAAATCAGTTGCATTCTTATACACCAAAAATGAAGCAACAGAAAGAGAAAGCAAGAAACAGATCCCATTCACAACTGCACGAAAAACCATAAAATACCTAGGAATAAACCTAACCAAAGATGTAAAAGACCTGTATGCTGAAAACTATAGAAGACTTATGAAGGAAATTGAAGAAGACACAAAGAAATGGAAAAACATTCCGTGCTCATGGATTGGAAGAATAAACATTGTGAAAATGTCATTATTACCCAAAGCAATTTACGCATTCAGTGCAATCCCCACCAAAATTGCACCAGCATTCTTCTCAAAGCTAGAACAAACTATCTTAAAATTCATATGGAGCCACAAAAGACCCCAAATAGCCAAAGTAATATTGAAGAAGAAAACCAAAACGGGAGGCATCACAATCCCAGACTTTAGCCTCTACTACAAAGCTGTCATCATCAAGACAGTATGGTACTGGCACAAAAACAGACACATGGACCAATGGAATAGAATAGAGAGCCCAGAACTGGACCCACAAGTATATGGCCAATTAATCTTGACAAAGCAGGAAAGAGTGTCCAATGGAAAAAAGACAGCCTCTTCAACAGGTGGGAGAGCTGGACAGCAACATGTAGAAAAATGAAATTAGACCACTTTCTGACACGATTCATAAAAATAAACTCAAAATGAATAAAGGATCTGAATGTGAGACAAGAAACCATAAAAACCCTTGAGGAAAAAGCAGGAAATAGCCTCCTAGACCTCAATCGCAGCAATTTCTTCCTCGACACATCCCCAGAGACAAGGGAATCAAGAACAAAAATGAACTAGTGGGACCTCATCAAGATAAAAAGCTTCTGCAAGGCAAAGGAAACAATCAAAAAAACGAATAGGCAACCAACAGAATGGGAAAAGATAGTGGCAAATGGCATATCAGATAAAGGGCTAGTATCCAAAATATACAAGGAGCCCATTAAACTCCATACACGGATTCTTTAAAGACAAGGTTATACAAACAGCTACTGGTTTTAGAAATAGAAAGTTGGAAAACATGCTAGTGCTGGAATATTTTGATGCCTGAGAACCACCTGCAGAGGGATTCATAAGATCAATTAGTATGCACATAAGATTGCTCAGCATGTATTATCCTCTGTTAGATTATGCGTGATTGAAAAAGGATAAAATGAAAAGGGGTATGTGGAGAAAGTGAATCATCACAACCAGCCAAGCTCAATCATAACCTTTAAAAAAAGGTAAACGTGAGGCCAGGGCTTGGTTTTTCCTCAGGTGTGCACTTGTGGACAACTGCAAGTTCAGAAAATGTAAATAACATGGGTTCCAAAAGGATGTGGCAGACACCCACGACCTTTTTTGAAAAGGGCAGTCGAATGTGAAGGATGCTCCTATGGGGAATTAGAATATCCAGAGGGTATCTTAGAAGAAAAGAAACTGCAGACTTAATTTGCAGCTGGTCTTACAATCAGCAGATTATTTGGCCTGACAGGTCTATGGTCCCTCAGCTCACAGAGTTCTAGAGAAGTCTGGAAAGAATCTGTGTGGGGCGGAGAGCGGAGAAGCTCCGTGGTGCCTGGGTTGTGGACTGCCTCTGGCCAGGCCTTCTTGGGCTGAGCAACGTCCAAAGGGCCACCCATTTCAGGAAGCACGAGGCGGGGGATGACGCCTGTGCAAGTCATTGCCAGATCAAGACTGTAGATCAGCCTCTGCCAGTAAATCTGGTTACTGGGCTCCAGGCAGCAAGGGGGAGAATTTGAGAAGCAGGGCTGTGAGTAAGGAGTCAGCAGGGTCTTACCCCGAAAGCAGCCCCCAGGTTTGCGCACAGATGCTGATTTCCCCGCAAGACCCACTCCAGCTCATTTTACCTCCTCTATGGCCTCCTCCAGGCTTCATCCGACTAATGGATCCGACTGGGTTAAACTCATGTGAACTCACTGTTGCACACAACAGTACTTAGTTATCAAGCAAAAAATATGTTTATTTTTTAGAAAGGGCTTTTCACATGTACTCCCTAATTCCTATCCCATATTCTCCTGGGATCATATAAAATGCATTTAGCCAATTCAGCGATGTTGGAGGGACTAAAAAAAAATAGCAGCAGTAATCTTGTTGATTATATTTAGGTGGAGAAACTCAAATTATTTTTTTGTACCACCAGATTGATTATATAGAGTTTTAAATCAAGTGTCAAAATTCTAAACTCTGTGATGAGAGAAATAAAATCTCTCCAGTAAAGAAAACCTCCATGAGTCATTTTTATTTTCTTTTGTTAGTAATTTTATTGAAAAAACAAAATGCAATGCTTTTCTGGAGATAAAAGCACAATCACTAGCTCTAACCTTTGTCAATGTAGCATAAAAGCGAGAGATTTTTGTTTAACACCAGAAACCCACAAATGAAAAACTGAAAGTCATTGGTAACCAAGGAAACTAACAATGAATGGTTGGGTGTCGCTGGAACTCTTTCAAAGATAAGAAGGGGAGGGAGGAAGATAATGCAACTCTAGGTTAAATCCCACTGCCAGAAAAGATGCGCCCAGCTAACGTATCCTGTAAATAACATCTCTATTTGCATTCTGCTGATTTCCTAAAACAAAATTCCCTGATACAAACAATTCAAGATGAAGAACGCCTAGTTTTGGCCTTAGCTCATGGCAGCATTGTATTTAGAATAAAAAAGGACACCTGTGGCCTTCCACGTGTCCCCAGTTTTGCTCTCCAGGGCCATGGCCCCAAAGTTCTATTTCCTGCCAAAATATTTTTTTTCCCTGCTGTGATTGCCAACTTATCATTCCTGGCTATGGCATCACACCTATCCATGAGGCACACCCAATACCTGCCCACACAATCATCTCTCTCAGTTTTTAATCGCCAAACCCATTCACAGGATGCCAGCCAGGCACTGAGAGGAAAAGATAGAAGAGGCAAGACGTAGAAGCCCAGGCCAGGGAATAGACAACGTCAGAGACAGAGCAAACATATGCAATGAAAAAAATAAAAGACATCCAACTGGAAATACAGCCAGAGAAAACATAAAGCCTGCCCTGTGCCAAAGCTAGCTACACAGCACTGTATGTACGTGTGGGAGAAATGGAGTCAGACAGAGTGAGTGGAACACGGACTGCCATCACTCAGGGCTGGCTTCCTGGATTAGCTGCAGGAGGCAGACAAGGAGGCAGAGATGGGAAGAACCATGGGAAGCTCCTGACAGAGGGAATGCATCAGGTGTCGATATTCCTAGGTAAACTAGAACAACTTGTACTTGGTGTAAGGGAGTGTGTGTGTGTGTGTGTGTGTGTGTGTGTGCGTGCACATGCATGTGGGTACGTGTGCATGCAAGGTTTGCTTAGCTTGTACATGGAGTATAATTGCATGATAAGAAGGTGCTGATGGAAATGCACCATCAAAAAATCAAAAAGGCAGGGATGTCTAGGTGGCTCAGTTGGTTGAGTATCTGACTTCAGCCCAAGTTATGATCTCACCATTTCACCGTTTGTGGGTTCAAGCCCAGTGTCGGGCTCTGTGCTGACACCTGAGAGCCTGGAGCCTGATTCCAATTCTGGTTTCCCTCTTTCTCAGACCCTCCCTATTCATGCTCTGTCTCTCTCCCTCTCTCTCTCCCTCTCTCTCTCTCTCTCTCTCTCTCTCTCTCTCAAAAGTAAATAAATATTAAAAGCAAAAAAAAAAAAAGGCAACTGAATTGGAAAAGATATTTAGAAATGATATACCTGATACAGGGTTAGCATCCAAATATATAAAGAACTGATACAACTTAACACCAAAAAGCAAATAATCCAATTAAAAATGGGCAGAAAACAGAATAGACATTTTTCTAAAGAAGGCATACAGACATATGCCAACAGATGTATGAAAAGATGCTCCGCATTGCTAATCATCATGAAGATGCAAATCAAAACCACAATGAGATCTCACCTCACACCTAGAATGGCTAGGCTAAAAGAGACAAAAATAAAAAAGTACCAGTGAGGATATGGAAAAAGAGGAACCCTCATGCATGGTTGGTGGCAATGTAAATTGGTGCGGCCACTGTGGAAAACAGTATGGAGATTCCTCAAAAAATAAATAATGGAAATACCCTACAATCCAGTAATTTCACTACTGGATATTTACCCAAAGAAAAGGAAGACACTAACTCAAAAAGATATATGAGCTTCTATGTTTACTGCAGCTTTATTTACAGTAGTCATGATATAGAAGCATCTAAATGTCTATTTATAGATGAATGGATAAATAAGATGTTTTATACACACACACACACACACACACACACAGGAATATTACTCAGCCATAAAAAGGATAAGATTTTTGCCAACTGAAACAACATAGATGGACCCTAGAAGGCATTGTGTTAAGTGAAATAAGTCACACAGAGAAAGACAAATACCATATGATGCTGTGGACAGATAGTACATCTGCTTTCCTGTTTCTGTTCTTAGATAACACAACTAAGAAACTCATTAATTAAATCACATGTGGAGTTCCAATCCTACGGGACCTGGAACTGCCTGCTGGTGGCTTCTTTCTGGAAGTAAGTCAGGAATTTCTTGGCATGCACTGAATGGGCAGGCCTTAGGTGTCATCCTACGATATTTTTAATGTGAGTGTTTTCATGCAGGAAGTTGCTCCCAATCAAGCTTAAGTAGTGGGCAAAAAAAGTGCTGTCTCCAAGGAGACAATATCACCTGGCTCTGAATGGAGGCTGCTGGCACGCGGCTTAATGGAATGAATCCGGCTTGAGGATTTGGGGCAATGCCAAGCAGCAAATTAGTTCTGCATCTAGTAGATGAGGTTGTAATTTATTTTTCTTGGCGGGGAGGAGGGGATGAAAGTTTGCAGGTGAACATTCTGAGAAAGTCCCACCGGCAAGTGGAATGTTCAAGTGTTCTGTGTATATATGGGGTTCGAAAAGGGTGACCTTGGCAGACACGCGGGATCAAACCAGAGCTTGGAAGAGGAATCAGCAAGTGAGAGCTGGCGAAACCCAGCCTGCAGCCTGCTTTGCTATGGCCAGGATGACTTTTGCATTAAAAAGTTTTGTTAAGTTTATTTATTTTGAGAGAGAGAGAGAGAGAGAGAGAGAGAGAGAGAACACGAGCACACTGCACGCACAAGCAGGGGAGTGGCACAGAGAGGGAGAAAGAGAATCCCAAGCAGACTCTGGGCTATCAGTGCAGAGGCTGACATGGGGTTCAAACTCATCAAACTGTGAGATCAGGACTGGAGCGTAAACCAAGAACAGGATGCTTGACAGACTGAGTCATCCAGGAGCCCCCAATTTTTGCATTTTTATTTATTTAATTATTTATTTTAAATTTTTTATTTATTTCTGAGAGAGAGAGAGTAAGTGAGCAAGTTGGAAAGGGAAAAAGAGAGGGAGATACAGAATTGGAAGCAGGCTCCAGGCTCTGAGCTGTGGGGCCTGAACCCACGAACTGTGAGATCATGACCTGGGCTGAAGTTGGATGCTTAACCAACTGAGCCACCCAGGCGCCCCAATTTTTGCATTTTTAAAAGATTAAAAAAAGGAGTTTCTACAGGGACCACATATGGCTTGCAAAGCCTTAAGTATTTATTATCTGGCCTTTTAAGAGAGAAAGTTTGGCAGCTCTGGGTTTGAACCTTGCTACTGTGAGACCTAAAGGTCTCTTCATGCCTCATAGTTACACCCTGTGTATTTGGTCACTTGTGTTGTTTAGCCCATCCTCAATTTCTGGTTCTATCTTTCTTCTCTGCTGGATCCTTCCACTCAGCTTAAAAATATCTTTCCAATGAGGCACCTGGGCGGCTGAGTTGGTTAAGCAACTGACTCTTTATTTTGCCTCAGGTCATGATCTCACAACTCATGAGTTCAAGGCCTAAGTCAAAGCCTGCTTGGGAGTCTCTCTTTCCCTCCCTCTCTCTGCCCACACTGTCTCTCTCTCTCTCTCTCTCTCTCTCTCTCTCTCTCCCTCAAAATAAATAAATACTTTAAAAAACATAGCTTCACGTTTTCATGAGCTTGCCCCCTTTGGCAAAACTCTCCTTGAACCAACTCAGACTCCCTCGAGCCCCCTGCCCCTCTAGGGCTCAGCCTTGGCCTACACAGACACTCAGCACAAAAGCTTCTGTCTACTCTCCACCCCACAGGAGACTTGAGCAGTCTCTAGCATGTTTCCAAGGCTGCATCCCTGGGTGGACCCAGCCAAAACTCAAGGCTGCCCCAATAATTTACTGTTGGCTCCAAGCCACTCTTGAAGAGAAGACCATGATCTCCCAGTCCCTGTGGGAGGCTGGAGCCTAACTCCGACTGGCATCGGTGAGCACACCCAGATGGCCTTATCGCACTGACCTACACCTTTACCCACACTTGGTCGTTTTCTACTTCCCTGACAGACATTGCCAGAGCCCATGGTCTCTCTTCCTGCTCTCTCCCTTCACCCCCAGAACTCCGGGTACCTTGGCACTCTTTAGTTTACACTGGACTCTCTTTCCTACTGCAGTGGTGACGGAGTCCAACGAGATTTTCCTGCCTTTATCTAGAGCCCGGCTTCCTCTCTTTGAACCACCCCTAACTCCGGTCCTGCCATAGAGTGAACTTTCATTCCCTACCTCCAAGCTCTTTCCTTCCCCCCACTCAGTCCTCAGACATTTCCCTTCTCAGTTAAAAGCAACTCCCGGAACCTAGTTGCCAAGCTTAGGAACTTAGGCCCCTCTCTCCAGCTCCCTTTTCCAAATCTTATCACCAAACCTCTACCTCATATGGTAAACATAGATAAGGTAACAAGCATTTACCAAACACCTACTACACGTGTCAGAAAACCATGTGAGACACCCCACCTGTGTGATACCATGTAACCCTCACAACTACCTGTGAGCCTGGAGGTATTATCACCATTGACAAATCAGGAAATTGAGGCTCAGAGAGGTAACTACCTTGCCCAAGTCTCACTGCTAGTGAGAGGCACGGTGATTCTAGAAAGCACACTAAGATGCGCTCTGTGGGGGAAGCTCCAAGTGGTGGTGTGCACAAGAGGTGCAGAGTGTGGAATTGGAAACGTGGCGTTGTACACAGGCTTGGCGACAGCACATCTGGCTCAAGCCACTTTTATTTCTTCCGTACACTCTGACGAAAACATGATGCGCCAGATCTCTTCTATCTAACTCAGCCCTGTCTGGGTGAAAAACAAAGACAGGCGCCCTGCTTCCCTTCTCTTTGCAAGCTCTACTGCTGAGGGCATGCACCATGGTGAGCATTTGATCTGCTGCCAGGCACTGAGGCACCTTGGAGCAGGTGCCAAGGCCCCAGGGCTCAGAGCTGCACAGGCCTGTCTCTCCAGAGATCCTTCATCTTTCCCGTACCTTGGGTTCATGAAGATCATGGTGCCTTCCAGCCTCCTAGCCGATGGTTTAAAATCTTTATTTCAGAAAACTGGCAATAAGTATCTTAGACAATCGAGTCTTTGTTCAAATCTCTACCAGTTTAGAGCTTGAGGAGGTTTGATTTTTAGCTCATGGAAGAGAAAGCACATCACCAGGGAAAGCACTTCTCAGTGTGGCCCATTTAAACGGTAGCCTGTTTCTCAGTTATTCAAAGATCTGACAAGGTTCCCTGAGTGGCTTGGTTCAAACTCACCCTTGTTCCCTACCCCATGCAGTGTTATACAGTCTGACTTATTCTTATGGTGGCTGCACTGTAACCCCACTGTTACTCAGAGGTGACTCTGTCACATGAAGACAGTTAGAGTCTTAAAAGTCCTTTGACATGAAGATAGACTCTCACTGAAGCAAGTCACCATTGAGTCTGATTTTTTTTTTTTAACCAGACTCTCTTTGGCAACACGAATCATTCATTTCAGAAGTGCCACTGTGATGCGACATAGAAATTTGAGTCACCTTAAATAATTGCCCCCTTTGCTTTTATAAATCCTGTCCCTTTTTTCTGCCTCTGATTTCTTTTGCCTCTCTCCAGGGTCAAGGACAGCCTTCCCTCCACACTGCGGATTTTCTACACACCCACAATGTGTTTGTGTTGACATGAGAAAAGGTAATCAGCAGCTTGGAGCATTAAAATGCTCACTTTCTTCGGGATGTAAAAGCATTTTGAAGATTACAAACTCTAGTAGGAGCACTCAAGTGTAATAAAAATAATGCTTTCAGCAAGGGATTCACCAATCTGGATGGAATAATTTAATTTTGCTCACATATAGCTAGGCACTGTCATTATCAGCCTTCTATGAAATGTTTCTCTAATATTCCAGATTCGTTAATTCAAGACATTTAACTGGCTAACTCTCCCTAGCCAGGGGCTGTTTGCCCAGGAGGAAGAGGCACCAAGGACAAGGATTTCTACTGTCATCCTATTCCTGGGGCGTTCTCTGTCCAGGTGCCTTTTCCTGCTCCACCTTGTGGGTTTCCAGCATCTTCTGAGGCTGCCGGGGTTCTGGGCACTGGGGCCAGAGGATGGCTCCGTGAGACCAGGGCGAGGCCACACAGTCACATTAATTAACAAATGGCAGTGTCTTCCCACAGATTCCTTCAGTTCACTGCCCACAGCACGTGGCCCGTATCCAGCGTTTGAAACTCCCCTTTGCTCTTCCATGGGCAACAGCGGGTGTTCACTCTTCGTTGCTGTCTTCCCTCTTGTGAAACCTTCCGCTGGGACTCACTGCTTGGACAGGATTTAGAACAGCCTCTTGATCGAGTTCTCTTACTTGCCCCTGCGGACTAGAGCCATGCTTCTAAACTTCAGCAGGCAGATGAGTTGTCTGAGCATCTTAGTAACACTGCACATGTGTCAGCCTCTTTGGCGGGGCTTGCAATTCTGCATTGTTCTCTCTCTTTCTCTCTCTCTTTTTCAAAGTTTTTGTTCTTGTTTTAAGTAGGCTTTGTGCCCAGCGTAGAGCTCAATGCAGGGCTTGGACTCAGGACCCTGAGATCAAGACTTGAGCTGAGATCAAGAATTGAACGCTTAACCAACTGAGCCACCCAGGCACCCCTGTGATTCTGCATTTCTTTCTTTTTTTTTTTTTAAGTTTATTTATTTTGAGAGAGAAAGAGCGTGTGCACGCGTGAGCTGGAGGGGCAGAGACAGAGACAAAGAGAGAATCCCAAGCAGGCTCTGTACTGTCAGCACAGAGCCCAAGGCAGGACGCAAACCCATGAACTGTAAGATCAGGACCTGAGCCAAAATCAGGAGTTAGATGTCTTACTGACTGAGCCATCTGGGCTTTCCTGAGGTACTGTCCATGTGAACCACTTACCACATATGAGAGTCAGATTCAGTGACACGGTAACAGTTTTGTAGGGGATCCTCCTTCCCCACCAACAAAGCCGATGTTCCTATAGGGATGTTACAGGTACTTTCCTTGGTCCTGTGTCTCCCCATCACATCACACTTCTCCGCTAGTCACACACAAATCCATCCTTCTCCCTGTGCCTTTGGCAGTCCTGTGCCCTCTCAATGAGAGCTCACTTTTAGATGGTCAAAACCCAAATGCAGCGGGCATCATGGTTTGGTCCCTATTTTTCTGGGCTGGTCTCCTGCCCCACCCCCACCACAATCACTGTGTAAGTACCAGCTGAGGGCTTGCTCCTGGCAAGGTCCTTCCCTTCTGCCCTACAGACTCTCTACGCTCTTGCATTCCTTAAGGTTCTCGTACACGCTGTGCCTTTGCCAATACCCTCTTTCCTTCTTGGCTGTTGAGTGTGGTAACAGGTCGGGTGCCACCTTCTCTGGGAAGCGCTCCTGGATTTTCCTAGGTAGGGTGTCTTGTACTCTGTGCTCCCACAGTTTCGAGGACAGATCTGTGCATTCCTTTGCCTATCTCTCTCCCCAAAATGCATCCTCCAGATACTGCATTCTTTAGGCGGCTGCAAAGTGTCTTGTCATTCCTAGCATTGATTTTAGTGCCTTTTCCTGCTCTTCAAGTTAATGCAATAATAAAGGGAATTCTGCTAGCTGACCTACCCACCCACCCGGAATATAGATGTGAAGAAAACTTGAAGGGAAGGCACATAAAAGGACTGACAGCCAGGATGCATCCACAGAGGCCCCGAGGGTTTGGGCTGGAGGTTGACAAGTCAGGTCAAATACAGGAGAATTAAACATTCGCACGCGTTCCTCTGCGAGCTGGTACCGCACTGTGGTAAAGAGCATGGCACCCAGAACAGATATGCTGGCTTGAATCTAAGCAAGCAACTCGACTTTTAGAATCTGTTTTCCTGATGGGAGTCGTGCTCACCGGTACCAGTGCTCACTGGGCAGCTGCGGTGAGGACAAAATGGGCTGATCCGCGACCAGCACTTAGCTCAGGGCCTGGCACAAAGTGAATACTCTGTACACACTCATTACCATTTCGCACAGCAGCGTGTTGTCCGTCTGAGGGAGAATATAATAAAATGGTGCAGGGCTCGATCACACAAGCTTGGTCTCCAGCTGGGGGGTGAGCATTGGGGGAGCTGCTGAAACTTCCTCTTACCTTTACAAGCGTTTGTGTCATCAAATAGGAATGATATCATAGTTCTTGGATTCGGTGATGTCACCAATGTTACTTCATTGATTTAAGGATAGCCTTCCTTTTGGTAAGGGTCTGGAGAAAGAAACTACCCATGTTAGGGGCACCTGGGTGGCTCAGTCAGTTTAACGGCTGCTTCTTGATTTTGACTAATATCATGATCTCATGGTTCATGATTTGAGCCCTCTGTTGGGCTCTGCACTCACAATGCAGAGCGTCCTTGGATTCTCTCTCTTTCTCTCTTTATGCCCCTTTCCCACTCATGCTCTCTCTCTCTCAAAATAAATAATCTTCTTTTTAAAAAAACTGTGCATGGTAGATGTTGTCTGAGAGCTTTGTCTTTGAATTGAGGAAACATGGCTGATTGTAGGCTTACTTCTGAACACAGGGCTTGGCCATGGTAATCACTCAGGACAGAGCTGTCATTATCATACTTAGGAACACAAGCAGGCCATAGATTTTAACAGCACATGCTCAGGACTCAGGTCTCTGCCTCTGGCTTCCTATGTAGGAGAGGTCCAGGGATAATTATATTGATGCTCTGATCCATCAGATGGAAATGTCCTAGTGTATTCGGTAAAAAAAAAAAAAAAAAAGAGGAGGGCACCCATCTAAATAGGATATATTTCACTGTTCAAACAGTTCATTAGAAGCCTTCCTCAGAAATTAGATATCACTGCCGATAAGAGTCAATTTGTTTTAATTAGCAGACATGTGAGGCCAATTATCCATTTATTTCAGTACCATCCACTGTGTCCATGAGAGGGGTGAAGAGCCAACTCTTGTGGTTGGCTGACTCATCCCCTTCCCAACTCTCTTATTCTTTCAAGCCCAATAAGTTGTCAGCAGAAGCTGCTGTAAGCTCCCTGACAAACTTTTGCTTTCCTAATAGAAATCTGCCCCTTCCTCTTTCTCCTTCTTCCTAGAGGAACATAAAAAAGGTGGCAGGAACGGCAGCAGCCATCCATGATAGTGGGGACAAAGCCAATAGAGTGAAGGAGATTTCTGCACTGTCCTTATAGATTTGTTGAAACAAATCCCAGCAACTTTACATGAGAAAATAGGATTCTTTAAGTGACTCTGGTTGAGTATGCTGTTACCTGAACTGAAAGCATTTCTAATTTATACAGTATGGCACCTGTTACAGCAATATTTCAGCCGGCAAAACCCTACAAACAGGCAGTTGGAAGACAACAGGAAGACAAACTTGACAGGTTATTTGGGACCCTTCCTAGATGTTTATACATCTCAAATGCATAATTCTAGCCCTTATTCCTTTTATTTCTTTGGAGGCTGAATGAATACTTTCCTTAGGCAGGAATCACAGCTCAAGCCAAATCTAGCTAGCAGAGGTCCACAGCTACCCGGAGTTGAAAATATGCTGGCCTGGCTTGGGGTCATGTTGGGGTGCTAGGGAACATGAGCCTTTAGGAACTCAGGAGGAAGCTTCCAGAACTGGAATTCTCTCTTCCTTAAAAACTTGGGATCAGAACTCTTATATTTCAACATCTATATTACAGATAGTAAAAAAAAATAGGGAGACTTATGCTTTCATCAGGCTGAATAAAAATAAGTAAATAATTAAGGTTTCGCTGAGACTTCCAGATTGTTCTGGGATCTTCACAAGGCATAGGATTGGATCTTTGACTCTAAGATAATCAATGCCTGTTCCTAATGGCACCAAAGCGCTCAGCAGACTGAATTGAGATATTCATGCTAATGGCTCCTGGGGCTGATGTTTGGGGAAAGCACTGTGCTTATTCATCTTGTATTCTAGCACTTAGCACAGAGTCTGGTACTGAATAGAACTTTGCTGAATATTGAATAAATAAAATAGCTTCAGTTAATGATGAGTTGATAATTCAAATCTCACTGCTATATTCTAAGTGTATTACACTTGCAAAAAATCAACTTAGGGGCTAATGATTTAGGTTATATAAACATTCAATAGCATTGTCTCCTATAATTATATTTCTGTTTGATTAGGACAACTACAATTTGTGCCTGCTCATTTAATTTGTTTTAGTACAATACACATTAGAGGTAGACTTGGAGAGTCTTCCCAGTTAAAACAATTCTCTTGTTGAGTTTAAAATCTATTTTCCCAATGGAAACCAGATAATGCAGCCAAAAATTTTTCAGATTTTTTTTCTCTCTGTTTGCCAATTTTTATATTCTATTTCACAGAAATAAAACGGTGATTCATAATTCCTCATTGTACACAAACATAGCACTATTTTTCTTCACTTACAATGATGCGGATGATAATTTTAAAAACGTTAGTAGCAGACAGAGTGTGCTGCAGAAAATGAAACTTGGTGAGCAACTAGCAATCCAAGTAGAAGTGAATAAATTCTTTAAAATCCACATATGCATTTTATTGCCCACTTAATATACACCTGGCACTGGGGTTGTTGGTGCACATAATTTACTTAAGTCGCATCAGCATCAAGGAGGTCAGGATATGCCATCCCCAAACCTCCCCTTTGATATAAAGATCATTTTAAACTGGAGGCGCTTAGAAACAACAGATACAGAAAGAATTCTCTGTCTTCCCCCTATCTGCCTGAAAACAAGGCATATATTGCCCTCCCCCCACCAAACTCGGATGAGGAGATCACTGGAGATGGAGAGCCAGCATTGAGATGAGTCTGCGTAAGTGAATTTTGCTAAAATACCCCTTATCTTCCATTAATGCCTTCATCTATTTCCTAGCCACCTCTCTAGAATTTATCATTCCCTGAAGCCAAATCCTTCCTTCCTTTGTTGAGAAGGGTATATATGCTCTTGAGGCTAACCATTTCTTTGAAATTTGCTTCTTTTCTGGGAATTCCCATGCATGTAAAAATAGGAATACATTAGATCCCCTTTTCTTGTTCATCTGTCTTTTGTTTGTTAAATTCATAGGCCCCCAGTGACAGAACCTAAAAGGGTAGAGAAAAAGTTTGTACTCTCCAACAGCATTATTATTCTTTTCTTATGTAACTGTGGAAAATGAGGCTCAGACAGATTAAGTATCTCATTTGTGGTTACCTAGTTCAGAAGAGGTAATGTCTACAGTGAAACCCAGATTTGTCTGAGAGGAGAGCCTCAAGTTTCCTGAGGCCACAGCGCATGGAGAGTGGGGAGGGGCGTTTTCATGAAGCATCACTCTGCTTTCTGGGATTGATCCTGGTCCTGAAGAAGAGCAGTATGAATAATCTACCCCCAAAGATAAGAAAAGCCTCATATCCCATCACAACAAGAGGAGTTAGATATGGTTTCTTTAGAAACATTTTCTGGGTTTTTCTTGGTGAGGGAGAAGTTAAGATGGCGGAGAGGAAGGGAGCTCTGTAAACTTCGTCTGCCCCATCGATCGAACTGAGAAGGACATTACTCTCATCTGCAAGAGCGGAAGGAGAAAATACGGACTCCAGAAGGAAGAGAACCTGAAGGATACCTGAGTGAGTGAGTGAGAACTGGGGAGATTGGAAAACAAGCCAGCCCGAGACGGGCAGGGGAGATGGCAGCCCCAGCCCAACACGGGGCAAGCGCGCGGAGCCCGAGAGACAAAGGGAAGAGACAGAGAGACTGAACACGCTCATAGTACTGTCTCTGGGGAAGAGGTAAAGAACGCTTAACTGCGCTTGGAGAAGCTCACTCCATAGATAACTGCTGGGTAGCCTAAATCCCGAACCCAGTTGGCGCAAGGGAAGGAAGAGCTTTCAGCCCAGCGCCATCTTAGCAAGGAGTCGGCCACCACTGCAGCGGCGGTGTCAGGGGTGCTCACTTCGACCTCGGTTTTGGGAGTGGGAGCACGCACCTCATTTCCACAGCGCATCTCGCCCCCAGCACTGGCTGCGCAAACCCTGAATCCCGAGTGCCAACAGGGGAAAAAATAGCCCCCATCTCTGTGCGATCCCTGCAGAGAGTTGGTGGCGGTGGAGACCTGGGTGTGTGCCCAGGCTGCAGGAGCTCCCAGCTCATTTCCAGCAGCTCTCGGCGCCGCTTCTGGCAACAGCTACGCCCTCATTCCTCACCCAACCCTAACACTAACGTGATCCCTCCTGGGGGTTGGGTCTGCGAGGTGCGCACGCACATCACCTCCTGCTGCGCATCTCGCCCCAGGCAAGGGCAGCCAAAATCCCAGCCTGAGTCAAGACAAATTGATTCCTCCCCCTAAGAAACCAGCAACCAAAACAAAAACATCTCATCTGTGGTAGCATAAAAAGTGCATGGACTGGAACTTTGAACAAAGGCGGGCCTTGAAAATACAACTTGGCTCAACCACGGCAAAAGGAGATCGAACTCATTAGAGTGGCCTACTGTTCATAGTTCAGCAAAGCTTGGCATGACGCCTGCCTATCTAATCTCTGCAGACACCAAGGTGGAGCCTCTGAGAGCAGCCTCCATAACCTACCACATCAAACCACGCCTATCCAAGAGGGGGAGCTGCCATTTTTGTTTTTGTTTTTTTTAGTTGTTGTTGTTGTTTTTTTTGCTTTTTTTAAATAATTTTTTCCTTTTTTTTCATTATTTTTTCTTTT